>SNQJ01S0000681.1:20041-34708 GCA_010110895.2 Picea sitchensis | reverse complement strand
CCTGGTGGTGACAAGTGTCCAGGTGAAAACCACTTTTCCCGGACCCCCCCACTTGTTAAAGTTAGAATGGACCGGGGGTCCGGGAAAAATTTATGGATGTCGATTTATTTGTTTTGGGATATGTGCGAGATGTTTTTGTTTTTGTTTTTGTTTTTGTTTTGTATGTTATTATTATTATTATTTTATTTTATGTTTTTGTTTATTATTTAATTCTACATGTTTTCTTTTGTTTTATTTTATTATATTTTGTTTTGTTATATTGTTTTTATTTATTATTTAATTTTGTTTTAATGTTTATTACATGTTTAATTTTTAATTTTTTTTTGTATGTTTTTAATGTTTTAATTATATAGTTTTGTTTTATTATATATATGTTTTATTTATTTTATGTATTTTAATATTGTTTTATTTTTTAGGTTTTGTTTTTTAGTTTAATTATTTGATTAATTATTGTTAATTAGTTACAAGACTAGGTTTTAATTAATTGTTAATTTATTTATTATTAACAACCCTAACCTAGTTTCACTAATCTAACTACATTAATCTAATTAAACTAAATTTATTATGCTAATTAGTATTAAAAAATGCCACTAACCATTTATTATTAACCTAATTTTTTTTATCCTAAGCTTGTTTAGTCATGTAGGGATGAAAATGGTGGAGGGGTGAAGAAATGGAGGGTGAGGGAATGAAAGGTGAAACAGGGTGATGAAGGATTGGGTGAAATGGATGGAGGGAAAAATGAAATCAAACGAGCCCAACACGTCAAATGTCTTCATCATGATAGCAATGCCAAATAGATAGCTGAAGAATCAAATCACCTATGATTATAGGATCCCAACACCTGGTATCATATTTTAACAATTGAGTGGTGAAGGAAAAATGGATGTGGTGGGGTCAACTAACAACATGATCAACAATGGAAGTGATATCACCAGATTTCATAATAATAGGGAAAGTCATAGGATCGTTTTAGGGGTCCTAAAGAGGCATAGATGGAACTTGCATATTATTCAATTGTTTCCTTTATCAATAATACTTGGTACAAGAGTGGGGAACTCTACATATTTGGTAAGTTGGTTTCAAATTAGTATAATAAAATCAAAGGGTGCAATTTTAGGGGCTCTTTAGATAAAAAATATCCAAGTGTGGGTTTCCCCATCTATCTTTACCAATGAAATATGGAGTAATATTAGGGTTTTAGCCATCATTAGTGGGCATAACAATAAGGTTTATATAGGATATGCTCAAGTGAGGCTACAAATTAGGTGGAAAAGGAATTAGAGTTGGTTGGATATTTGGGTCACCCAAGTACAAATGGCCTATTTGGTATAATTTGGAAAATTAATCTAATTCTCCATTAAAATGAAAATAAAACATTATTATTTTCCTTCTCCCACCCCTTCATACATATATGGCCTTTTTTCATATCCCCTTTTGGGTTCATTGGAGCCACAACTCCAAAAACTCATCTAACAAACCAAATATAAATGAAAATGCAATTTACAATCAACCTTATAGACCCAACATATTCAAGAAATCATAAACTGACTGGATTATGATTGAAGAAAAATTAGTGCATCTATCTAATGCATTGATTTATGATCCTTTTATAGTTGGTTATAGAAATAGTGAAAAAGTGAGGGAACACATGCATAGGTTATTTTAGGGGAGAAATTTCACAGATGGGCGAAATTAAGAGGTTTTGAATTTTGGTTGGGAGAATTGTTTACATAAAGAGGTTTTTTGGGTTTACCTATATATAGCCCCAAATTTATTTTCAAAAAAATATATATAAAACCCTTAGCCCACATAAATTTGTGAGGGAAGAGCATGGAAATCCATTTTCGCCCCTTAAAATTCGAACCAGATCCTCCCATTTGCCTCAATTTTCTGGTAATGATAATGATTCAAAGGTTTTTCACTCCCATTTTCTGGTAATGGAAATGATTTAGAGGTTTTTCGCCCCTGTTTTCTAGTAATGGAAACAATTCAGAGGTTTTTCACCTGCATTTTCTGGTAATGGAAATGACTCAGGCGCATGGGATCAAAAACTTTCTCATAAAATCTCAAGGATTGAATTACCCATTCAACCTCTTCATACCAACATTTCATATTGGAAAATCCAAGAGGGTTTATAGAGTTTTTTTTCCTTAGAATGGATTCCCCACCTTTTCCCGTTACAACGATCCTTACTTCTATGCAAGACCCTCTTTAGAATACCCCAGATTGCTCAAGGTCTTAGTGCATGGAGGTTACCCATGTGACCCAGACAAGAGGGCCTTATTTCCTAGCCTGGATGCATTGATTCAGAAGGTAAGCCCTTGGTTGGCTGAAAGTTTCAGAGGAAATGTTATGTTAGAGAGCCCTGTTGTTACCGAGGCTTGGATGTATTCAATGTTTGCCGATGATGATTTCATCATTGATTTCTTGCCGTATCCAAGTCCCGTATTTTAATTTCATTTATATTCTCTGGCCATGGGTTCAAGATGGGTCCTTTGGTAGGACGAATAATGGATAATCTTGGCCTCACATGAGAAGCCCATGGGATTCCCTTACAATATTTTTCTATTAAACGTTTTCTTCAAAATCCCCAAGGTAATCCGAAAGACTATGAGGAACGGGTTTCTCATTATCTATGTACAACATCCTCATAAAGGTGTAAATATACCCAAAATAATTGCAACACTCCTTGAATTTGATATTGTGCATTTTAGTTGTCCTTTATGAGCTAGCATTTTATCTGGGTTAGATTCAGAGTGAATGAGTTATTGTAAGTATATGTAAATGTTTATAAAAATCACTGTAATCTTCTTAAGATAAGATCCACTGTGGATATGCTAGCTCTCCTTGCTTATGTAGTGCACGGGATCTTTGTGACTGCTCTTTGTCTCTATGATGTTATATTCTTCTTGTCATTTTTATTTGTTAGTAATGAAATATAAGATATGTTCTTCCAAAAATAAAGATCATTATACTCTGCCTTTTTTCTTTGTTGAAGTTGGAAACTACATCAAATGCTGGTTTATGTAAAATAATGAATGGAGCATAGAGTGCTTATCATTTTACTGGAAGCTACAATATTTTACACGTAACTGGAATTTTTCCGAATTTTCCATTTCTGTCAATTTCTACCATTCGAAAATGCTTTATAGAGGTGATGATGACATTTGTAAATGAAACTTCTTGAGGAAATGGACACATAGGGATTGAATTACTTGTCAAATGTATGTACCATTTTTTTATAAACTTTTTGTTACTTCAGAGATCCTTGATATTGTGATTTGATTTTTAGTTTTGGTAGTATGATAATAAACAACACTAGCCAGAATGCTTATAGAGATAATCCATTTTAGTAAATTTCCCTAAAAGGATTCAAAGAATCAAACCTATGTATATTCCATCTTGTATTTTAACATTTTGAGACATTCTGATTGCTCATTATCATGTTTAAATTCAATCATTTGGAAGGAAAGCAACATATTTTATACGTTTAATGTTATTGGAGAGAGTTTTAATTAAAAATAAATGCTTGATATTCTGTACAGTGCTAAGAAAACTTGGTATGGCACTACCCCCTTCTACATATTTTGTAAGTTAGAGAAATGTAACTTTTCATAAGAAACTTCAATGCAAGTTGGAAGGTGTATCTCCGTAATGGAGGATTTATCTTAAATATTTGATGTTTCTTAAAGTGTCATAGATTTTTATATGTAGTTGATATTATTATATTACATGATATGATTTCAAATTTCGTATGGCTCTAGGAGAAGAAATTCATCAATAGATTTCAATTGCCTCCTCAAAATTTTGTATCAAATTAAGAGTGGTGTCATAGTCATTTTGTTATGGTCCACTTTGGCTTCAATATCAAGAGTATCTACATCATCCCTAAAATATTCAATCATAACGGAGATGTGCATAGGCAACTCCAATATATTAATTGAAACTTCTCCTGAATGGACTGGATTAGAAGGTTGTTCAACACCATCGTTTCCATAAGAAGGAGATTCCTATCAGTCTGATCAGGTTCTAGATGGTATTTATGCCTTGATATTTATCCATTTGTCCCCAAAAATAACCCCTTTCTAATAAACAAGGGCAACAAAGAGAAGACTGTACTCAACAGCAAGCCATATCCAAAAATCTCCAACAACCTTGTAGTTCCACATAATATGCTTAACTATTTCAGGTTTTTGACAAACCACACATCATCCATTTGTAAGGCCAATACAATGAAGACTATCATTACTGCTAAACTGTTATGAAGAACTAACCACCCAAGGACAATAAACTCAGAAGATTTTATCTCCAAATTTTCCCTTATATCATTTTATTACATTCCAGGTTTCATCTAATGACTAGAGAGTTGTATTTACCAATAATTTCATTGTAGACATTCCATTATTTATGATTCAATTAAGGTCAAAATTCAAGCCCCTAGGTTGTAAAGTAGGATAAATGAAAGATATGGAAGCTAATGTTTCTCACACAACTGCATTGTTCTAATACTCTTCCCTACTCGGGTTATTATAGGGATGAATTTACCAATACAGGGGCACCCACAACAAGATCCAATACTTAACAAGTACTTAATAAATGTTGAAGCTAGACATCACTAATGTATATAGCTCAGTTCTTCCCCACTTTTTTCTACGAGGCTTGAGTAATCCAAAGATTTATTATTGTTTCTTGCACTCTTTTTGGTAGGTTGCTTCTACAAAATGTAGAAAAGACTTTGTTCATGACTTAGTATATAGAAAGCTAGATAAAAGTTTTCATTCTAGAACTTGAAGAGGGTAGAAATGTTGGCACCATTGAAAAATGAACTTCAGTCTCAGAAGAATAGTATAGCAGCATGCTTGGGGAATTTGATGACAAAGAGATTTATGACGAAAACCACCTTTTAGTTGACTTTCCAGACTATGATGAATTCGCTTCCCCAAAGACCAGCACTAAAGAAACCATCCCAAATTATTATATTACAAGTATGAAGATTTGTAAAGAGCACAACGTTGCCATTGTTCCAAAACTAGAAGAAAGGGACCAATATTTCAAACTATATGAAGAGTCTGAAGGATACATGAATCCATGGCAGCTAAATCCAAATTATTATGTGGTGTAATTTGAAGGAAGCCATATTTAAGACAACTATGACGAAAATGATGATGATGTTATTGCTACCATGAAAGAAATTTCCAGCCCAAAATATGAGGGGGAAGGTCTCTTGGACTTTTTGGGGAACAGTGAAAATGAGATTGCAAGTCACATAGAGAACAACATGGAAATTGAAAACCCAAAAGAACAACCCATGGACAATATTTCTGGCTATATTATGAAAGGAATAATGTCATTACATAACTAGATACGAACTAGTCACGATTCTGTTTGTAGGTATTTTGAGGATATTGTTGAAGGAAACAATGCTACAAATACTGGTCTCTTGAACAATGATGAAGACAAAAATTGTGTCTCACATCACAAGACTGGCATGACCCAAAAGGTTTTCTTGAATCCATATGATGAAAATATCTCGAACCTGCACCATGTACCGAGACAGAAAAATCACAAGGAAGTGAAACACTTGGAAGAACACTCTGATCTATACTTGGGAGTTGGAAAATGCAAGAACAAAGTTTTCACACCAATATTTCGTGCCTTTGATGATAAATCTTGTGAAGAGAAGAAACACACAATTTCTAAGGCCATAAATACCCTCAATGAAAACCAAATCACTGTAGCTATTGTTGAGCAGACTCCGTGGAATGCTCTCTTGATCTTTATGTTCTAGGCATGTTCAATCTCTTCAATATGATGCATTACGTATTCCTCTAGTGAAATTGCCCAAGAAAACAAGACCATGCCAAATTTTTCACTCAACATATACTTTCTAGCCCTGGAAGAAAATTATTACAAGTTATCTATGGATCTAAATTTTCCAGAGACCTGTCCTGAGTATGCTACTAATTCTACACTCTGTAGGAAAAGTGTTGAGTATCTTTCTTTCCATGTTTTGATGAGAAGAACCCACACATTAGATTATGGGCAAGGGAATTTTGAAAAATCTTTGAAGCTCCCTATAGAGCAGATTGTATTCCTTGATGACAAAAGGGGGGTGTTGTTTCTAAACATAGATAATTTTGACTAGTTGAGGGCATATAGATAGAATGACAGTTTTTAGGATGTCATAGCTTGTGAAGCAGGTCTCTTTGTATGCATTCTTGGGCCATTAGGGTGCAGAGAGAGAATGAAAAGTTGTCTTGTCATTATTCACTTCAGAAAAAGTTTTCTTGATGTAGATTCCCACTCATCATTGTCAATTTCTAAAGGTGGTAAGCTTGAAAATGAATTTGTTGACCCAAATGAAATAGTTCAAGATGTTTTTGATGAATATGAAGCTGCTTCTATGAGGACAGGGGATGATGAAGATAGATTGTTCAATACATTTTTGATGGACATTTCGACATACAAGTATGGATACCTATGATGAAGATAGATTGTTCAATACATTTTTGATGGACATTTTGACATATAAGTATGGATACCTTAACGTATCCCTCTTTTCGATGATTACCAAGCACAGAGGGAGACAATGTGGGATATGGAGGATTTCATGGGGATAGATTTATAATGAGATTCTGGAGTTCTCGAGTCTTCCCAAGAAGAAAAATCATCCTTAAGTAGGAGCCATATGCTACCACCAAATTTGTATGAGAAAAAGTTAGCACTACTGTTGCAAGGCCCGAGGAAAGTGTGGGGATCCTTATTGAGGCCTATAGAAATGAACAACATCATAAAATCTTATCAAAAAAATCACTATCATACGAAGATTGTATTGAAGACATTGCATAGGATAATATGGGTCAAAATATGGTATATGCTGGCAGGAATAGAAACTTCCTCCTCTCCTTTCATGTATGATGATTTTGTTTCAAGTGATACACATGAGGAATATTATGAATTCATAAGTAGCCAATCTAGTTTTCTCACTTGAAAGGTAAGAGTGTTGTGCTTGTGACATTGCTGAAGGAGAAATGTGGAGCTATAAAACACCCACCAGAGGAGACACCTTTGAGTCATCTGACAACTATGGCCTCTTCTTGTTGACCTATCAAAGGAGTTTGTCCCATGTTTCATATTTTAAAAGGTTCTATTTACAGATTCTTTAAAGGAGTTCCAATCTATAACAGAAACAGACTTCAGACTCTCACTAAGTCATTGCAAGAAATGGGAGCTCAAGGAGGAAAGAGCAATGTGATTTTGCAAAATCCTTGGATGGAAGATTTTGTTGATATTATGGTAGCCGCAGGAGGTATTAACCTCCATGTATAACCCTGACAAGAATAGAATATTCCAGGAAGCAAGAAGAAACCCTAAATCTTTGGACATAACCCTAGAAGACAAATTGGCTAAAGGAAATACTTAATATTGAGTTTTTAGCCTCTAGAATGAGAAGTTGGCACAAATAGCTAAGGAGGAGCAGTATAAATATAGGATGCAAGACCTCATTTGATACACACAACTCGTAACTGCATAAATGTAAGAGTGTGCATTGCAGAAACTAAGTAAGTGCGCAAGTCTGGAGAGAAGTTGTACTTGCAGTTGCAACTACTGCAACTTGTATTCTCAGTTTAGGATTGGACTTTCTATTGGTTATGGTTTGGAATTTTTGCCTTGTGTGCTAGCTCTAGAGAAATGTACGCTGCATTGATTGGTTATTAGGCCTAGAGTTTTCTTTCAAAATTATTCTCTGAAAATGTTAAGGTGCTCGGGGGTGGATTAGGCCTATGGTTGGGTGACAATATTTCTATATTGTCTATGGTTAAATGAGCACACCTATTATTTTCTAACATAATAATTAAATTTTTTTCATTAAAATTTAATTATTTTATGTATTTTTTTGTAAATTGAGTCATTGAAATCAGATCAGTTCGAGTCAATCAAAGTTCAAGACGATGACTGAGTTGATAGGTGATTGAGTCGAAGTTCATGTTCGAGTCTTAAAACATTTATTTTTGTTACTTTGTACAAGTAATCTATCCTTGTAATTTATTCCCCAGGAACCTCCAATTGAACATAAGCTTTCAAGAGATATTGAATAGTTTTTGTTGCCTCTAATCATCTAGATTAGGGTTCATCTGTGAGATGGTCAAATTCAAAGGAAATTTCTGGGAGGAATAGCTAGTACTAATATACACTTTTGTTTCATGAATATTCTATTTTCTGCGGTTTGCTTGATCTTTGGCACAATATGTACTTCTACATTGGTACCAGATTTTGTCCATGAGTGATCCCTTTGTAGAGAATGCATTATATATTAATCGAGTGTTGTATGACATTCCTATACAACTGATTTTCTACTTGATGTATATCATAGCAACATAGATTTTGGATGAGAAAATATCAGTATAGACTCTTGTTATGAGGTAGTGGTTGTTTGATTTTCACATTTTACAATCTAGTTTCTACCTGAGATAACCATAACATCTTGTATTTACAATAGCATGAAGGAAATTTGCAGAATGAGAGTACAAAACATGTACCTAAGAAAATGGGGGAGCAAGATTTTTGGAGGCGTTACTTTGCAACAATAAAACAAGGCAAGCAGGTCATCTTGGAGAAGGATAGAAAATAAGATATATCTGTTGTACCACTAACTCTAGATCAAGGATCCTACACGAATGCAGCAGTGGAAAATTTAGATATGGAGGTAACCTCTCTTTATTATTGTTCTTGCTTATTTAGGGAGAAGGTGCTTCATCACTAGCTCCTTTGCCTGCTCATGTAATCCATGATGTACACTTGTTTAGGATTGAGTGCAATATAAGATCATTTTCTTTAAATTTTCCCTTTTTTATTCCTTTCTGGGCACTAATTAGACAATAAAAGATTCATAATATGGTATCTTCTATATAGATATACTGATGCATTTCTTGTTGGTAGTGGCACTATAAAACAAATAAAGTATGTGTTTTAGATTTGCTACAAGAACTAGCTAGTTTGTTTCCAGATAAATTACTCAACCATTTACCATTTATTTATAAATTCATTAGACACTCCATCTTCATGTCTTCAAACGAATATACTTGTTGATGTTTTTCACTAATGTCCTTGTTTTCTCCTAAAATTTATCTTTTTACATGATCTGTTTGAGGTCTAATATTTTTGATATATGACAATCGTGATATTCAAAATTTCTTAAGTGCTTACCTAACATCAATAATTTGTAACGTTTTCATACTTCATATTTTTAAGACTCATGACCACTTGATTCGAATACCAAGATCAACACTACATGATGGTCATAGAAATTTCTCTTATGTTCCAGTTTTACAAGTTCTCCAATATAAATTACTTCATTAAAAAGGCTTCCAAAATGTACTTTATTTGTTGATTGATGGCTAATTGGCCTTTTGAAAGGCCAACTAATTAATTCCAAGATGTTTTGTAACATTTGATCTTTTTATTTCATGCGACCCATGGTTTGGTAGGTTTGGCCATCATATAATATCGATTATAAATGTTAAGTTAGCTGGAAAAGTGATTATTTTAAAGGGCCTAAAAGAAGGCTTGGATAGCAAGTTGAACCTTAACTATACTGCTGGTGTAAGATTTTAACATTATCTTCCATGTTTCAACAAAGTGGCAGTGGCTTAAGTATTCCACAAGAATTTATCTTCTCTTTCCTCTTGCAGCATTATATACCTCTCATTCCCCATGCAATATTTAGAATAAGGAAATCAAAGTTGTGTATTTACTTATTCTTCTTGATAATTAGTTTACTGTTTATTTGTTTCTATTCATTATATTTGATTTTCTAAGTTCAAAAAATGTTTTTTTACTAAGGGAATTCAAATTTGCATAAGTATCATCTGAAAGGTACTTAAAATGTGATTTGTAATGTGGATTTTTGGGTTATTTTTCAAAGCCCAAAGAAGGATCCTACAGAAGAAGAGGCCTATGCAAAAGCCTTCACCATGGTTTCAATCCCTCCTTCATTAATTGTTAGACAGTTAGCCTACGCTATTTAGTAAGGATTTTGTTTCTGAATATTAAATCTCATATATATCTCAAAGCTCTATTACTTGTAGGCACACCTAAAGATTTCATTGCTTCAATAACCCCCATCTATGGTGCAATTTCTATTCTTTTTTGAGTCACTTAACTAGTTGTTTTGATTTTATAGACCTTACTTGGAACAATAGTTAGATCAAAAGACATATACAAACTGCTAAAGACATAATGACAAGCAAGATGCATTAACGAAATCAATGACATAACAACACTCCTTAAACCAAATGAAAGCATACACATAAGATAAGATAAGACAGTTAATGAGATCTAGCTTGAGTGGTCAAGAGGAAGAGTCGTTATCCTCCCCACCCAGGTTCAAATCCCACTTGTGACATGTATGCCAATCGTGTGTTGGGGCTAGAAAGGTACCAACAATCTCACTCTCGCATAAGTTCTTGAGGGTGGGGCGATATAGTTTCCAAGCAAGCCACAAAATTGGGGCGATATAAGTTCTTTGTAAGAAAAATTACACTTGAGTTGTCAAAACCTATTGTTAGTTCTTTCTGAACAAAACCAATACTTTAACACAATCTTTGCAACCATAGAACTTCCTTACTTCCATGAGTGGCTTCCATGTACTACACCTTGCCTCTTACTCATCCAACTGATTGCTCCACCAAATATGTTAAAAACATAACCACTTGTGGATTTCTACGGTTTAGATCTCCGACCCATTATGCATTAAAAAATTCCTGTATATACTCACAGACTGCCTTAATGAGATTTTGTAAATATATTTGAATGATTAGATGTTTAAATGTGAAAAGGGATCACATATCATCTACTTGTGGAAAATTCAAAGCATAATAGACATAAGCATATGCTTAGAAAAGGGAAAAATTGAAGGAATGCGAATGTGAGAAAATTTTACTATCTAAAATAAATGATTGATAGGAACATTGAGAGTGGGTTGGTAGACTTCTCATTAAGCTCATTTTCATGATGCAATTTTTTGATATTCTTTCGACTAGTGCTAACCATGCTCCTTTATATCTGTATCTAAGAATGCCCCTGTTGAACTCCTTTTACGATGCCTTTTTTCTAGAGAATAGCTAGATATTTGCATGGATTGAGTT
This sequence comes from Picea sitchensis, assembly GCA_010110895.2. Classification (NCBI taxonomy): domain Eukaryota; kingdom Viridiplantae; phylum Streptophyta; class Pinopsida; order Pinales; family Pinaceae; genus Picea; species Picea sitchensis. The sequence goes on along the minus strand of SNQJ01S0000681.1, from coordinate 23,558 downwards.
ACATATTGAGACTACTTCTATACTACTCACTACCAAGGCTTAGTCTATGGAATTAGTGGTTTTAAGTTAGCAATCAAGAAAATAATTCATAATTTTCACTGTTAAGCTCTAAATCTTTTTCATTTGTATTAGAAACAATGTTAAGCTCTAAATCTTTGTGATTTACATTATAACCAGTGTTATTTGAACTTGTGTGTGTACTATGATTTGAAAAGCATGTTTACCTTACTGGTATCTGTAAATGATATCTTCATCTTTTTTATGATAGAAGTAGCTTTTGGGTTTCCCTTTATCAAATTTTGAAAAACATCCTGAGTTAGGGAGCAATGCAGGCTTTAGAGATTTGGAGAATTTTTTTCTTGTTATTGAAAATACCTATGGTATAGTCTAGACTCTAGACTACATGAAAGTGCCAACTAGGAAAAACTTGTACTAAGAGTGGGATATCTAAAAGGCTAGCATTTATGTATTAGGGATTATATATCTTAGTTTAGGTGTGGATTAGATTGAGTTATTGTTTGTCATTATGATTAGCCAAGTATGATTGAATCTAAGAGACACATACATTAAGTGAAACAAAGCACAGAAGAATAAGATGACAATATGATACAAGGGGGAGTCCCAAGGCTCAAGTGTGAAGGAACAAAGGAAGGTGTCATCTTTTTTAACACTGCTGAGTTTCAATTCTGTTGAAAATGTTGGGTGAAGGCATAGAGGAAGGTGTCAAGTATGATTAAATCTAAGAGACACATACATTAAGTGAAACATAACACAGAAGAAGATGATGACAATATGATACATGGGGAAGTCCCAAGGCTCAATTGTGAAGGCACAGAGGAAGATGTCATCTTTTTTAACAATGCTAAGTTTCAATTTTGTTGAAAATGTTGGGTTTAACTCAATCCAGAATGGCATCAAAATTTATTTTCATTTGTTGGGTTGTTGAATTTGGTTTTTACAATCCACTCTAACCTGATTTTGTCCTCCTCTAAGTGAGTATTTATTGTTAGAGATGCAAATGTGAATAGATTTGAACTTTGCACTTGCTTGTAAGTTAACTGTTTGAAACATGAATGTGTTTGTAAGAACAAGTGCATGTGTGTTTGTGATCCTTTAATTTATGTAAAAGAGTTGGTGTTCTTCTAGGTCTATGCTTTGTAGGCACCTACTTACTGTAGTCTAAATTTCAAGGAAGTATTATTTTTGTAATTAATCTTGAGTGCAACAAAAAGTTGTTAGCTTGGTATAGCATCTTTAGGCATGCATGAAACATTTGATGGCCTGAATAGGGATTATCAAATCTATTTGTTGCTCCAAGTTTGTTTCCATATAGGTACTTTTCATTAAGAGTGGGTTATCTAAGTTTAGTATTTATATATTAGAAATTCTATATGTTAGGTTAGGAGTAGATTAGACTAGATTCTGTTTGGTTTTAGGATTACTGGAGTATGAATGAATCTAAGTGACACATATTTCCAAGTAAACTTTTAAGGCCCAATTGTGAAGGTTCAAAAGGTGTCAACGTTTCTTACAGTGCTCATTTTGAATTTTGTTGAAAATGTTGGGTTAATCAATCAGGAATGACATTGACATTTCTTTGCATTTGCTGGGTTGTTGAATTTGGTTTTTGTGAAGCAGCTAGAGTTTATGGTTGTGGGTATGGGGACAGTTGCGGCTGTGGGAATGGGGATGCCATTTTTGAAATTAGGGTTCATGGAGGTGAGTGGGTGGTGCATCACATAGATATGTATGTAAAAAGAAAAAAAAACTAAATTGTCATTAAGGAAGGATCCCCTAGGACTTTACAAGGTTTTATAATTTAGTGAAATATTCACAAATATTTTACAAGATTTTATAATTCAGTGAAAGATTCGCCAATATTTTACAAGATTATATAATTGACTAAAAGATTCGCCAAAAAATTATATATACATTTTATATTATTGATAAAATAACCTTCAATTTTTCCTATGTATCATGGGGATTCACCCATTTATTATACATATAATTTAGGGGGGGTTCTTAAAATCACCCCTGAACACATGTTGGCTAACAAATGAGAAAAATTGTGTTTGCAAAAGTGCTAGTACAGGTCCAATTCTATGTAAGTGATTAATAGTAAGCATGTGAAATTAGGCACGACTCTTAAAATGTTTTTCATTGTAAAACACTCTTAATGAGGTAAATTCATATGGATTTTGGGTTTGAACTACTGAATCATGATTCCCACAACTACAACAATAATCAATGTATGACATACATGGGAAACATAACCCCCATGGAATTTGATTTCTTGGGATCATGATCTACACGATTATTTTCTTTATTTCTTGGGAGTCCTAGTTTGGAATGAAGTAGAAAAAACAACCCCTTCATCTATAGGAGTGAACCAATATCATGAAAAGGGAACACCCATCGACCTCCACACTATGGACAACATACCATCTAGGAAAAACATTGACAAAGAAATGGAAAAGGTGGCTAGAGTCCTCTCAAGAGTAGGAAGAAGCGAAGATGAGATGGCATTGTGGATTCATGGTTCTAGTGTATGTTCAAAATATATAGGATCTCAAGAGGATGAGTCGATGGAGGAGTCAAAAGAAGAGGAAATCCATGAGCATGTCCTCAACAATACTACTCCTCCATTCTCACCACTACAAAATTTATTCATTATGGAAAAAATTGAGAAACTCGCACAAGAACCTATCCGCTATTAAGTGATGAATGGAGCATGTGGGTAGTATAGGGTTAGGGTTAGTGTAGAATAGGTTTATTGGGGACACATTAGGATTTTATTTTAGGAATTTTTATTTTTGTTTTTTAAAATCATGAGAAATTTTGAGGGACAATCTCGCACACAAGTCTTGGTCTTGGTCTCAGGTGGACCTTCAAGTCTATCCCAATCCCACCTGCGCCTAATTCCCAAGGACAACCAAGACACCAAGATGCAAATGATTTTCTAGGTGTGTTTTTAAAAGGCACTTTGGTTAATATTTTTTTGTAAAATCATGGGAAATTTTGAGGGCATTGTGTATTCAATGGGTTTTTATCAGTAGTCACCCGGATCGAATCAATGAAACAATGCTAGATATCATTGAAATAAAGGTTAGGGTAGCTTAAAGAACATACCATTATTTCCCTCCTTTCCCTTGGCAGTCTCACGTGCAAGTCTTGGTCTCAATCTCAGTCTCAGATAACCCTTGATTCCCTCCTTTCCCTCGATAGTCTCATGCACAACTCTCGGTCTTAGTATCAGAATATGGCCCTCGGTCTTGGTATTGGTCTCCACAGGTCGCGAGGTTTTTCTCTGCTCAGATTAGTCATGGGGTTTCACTCTACTCTGATCAGTCATGAGCTCTTCTCCTTGCTCCTCGGATGAGGGTTTCGCTCGAGGTTTTTCTCAATAGCTATAGTAGGTAGAGCACCAAATAATCATTGGAATAGAGCTTCTCTCCAACCCCTCCCTCCTTTGAGACTTTCAAATTTTTGAATCAACGAGGTTAGGTCCACATTCATG
>SNQJ01S0000680.1:600006-616675 GCA_010110895.2 Picea sitchensis | reverse complement strand
TTGTATATGATGATTATAAATTTGATCCTTGGGAGGGCCATGAAGGAAAAAAGGAAGAGATAAATGTGCATCTTATCTCCTATCCATCACTTGTAAATGAGAAAATATAACCTAGGATTAGCCAACCTGCATCAATCCTTTATCTACATGTACATTCTGAGAACACCAAACAACAGGTAAGAAATAATGAAGTAAAGGAGGTAATATCTTACCAGTTTAGCGTGCCTTATTAAAAAATTTATGACCATGTGGAGATATATATGGAGTTGAGTTTTCCGATAGCTTTGGAGCCTGCAAAATTACTCATATTATAATCACTTGGGGGTATTTCCAGTGTTCCAAAACATGTTTTCATTCTTCGAGCATACTTCCCTTACCTTTTGTGGATCATTTGCGGTGAAAAGAAGAAATGTATTACCAAACAGTCTGGGTGGCTATGGTGGAAGTTTGCTTTCACCTAGCGCATTGTAAAAGTCATTTAGTCTAGGATTGTACATAAATAAGATCCTTCTGGAGCATGCGTGTTTGTTTTCCTTTGTAAGTAGAATAGTGTATATATCATCCTGTTGTCTTCAGCAGGATGTTTTCTGAGCTCAACTCCATAACCCAAAAGCTAAGGCACTGGAACTGCACATTCTTGGCAGCTCGCAACAAGCATGCCATCGCCTGTGGAGAAAAATTTTATCACATAAAGTTGTCAAAGACCGTATGTGTTTGTTGAAAAAAAGAAAGTCTACACCCATGCTCCGCCTCTCTCTTTTATGCACATCGTTTCTAGGTTTTTTCCCCCTTTTGATTGATAAATTCATTCCCCTTTCTGATCAATGATTTGGTTTTCCTTATCATCTTGTTTGACTGATACTTGACTCAAGGTTTCTCTTCTTTCTTTAAAGGATGAACACATATCGTGATTTTTGGTCCAAATTTTCAATCATCTTATTTTCTATTGATTGAGCTCACATCGAGTCATCCAAGTCCTTTGTTTGTACATTTAACATCCATGAGCACAAAGCACAGCTTTCAGAACAATCCATTTCAGGCTTGAACCACAAGAAAATAGGCGGGTTCAGTTTTCAATGGCGAATATCCCTTGTGAATTTTAGTTTAGCGGCCCACGGGTATTCAGAATTATAAAGTTGCACGAGTATTAGCATCAATCATAAGCCCCAAGATTAAAGACCAAGAAAAGGTTAAGTTTGGGTCATCGAATCTCATTGGGGAGAGATCGACGGTAGGGAAACATTTCGGAAATCAGGACTCCGGAGGATTGTAAGAGTTATTTGTCCAAAAAATTCTAAAGTCCCAAAACCCAGTGAAAATATGGACCATCGGTCAAGGGGACACGCGGCACCATATATGATCTGTGGAAAAAGTCGTTGCGGGATTTTCTAGTTGAGGAGTGTTCCAAGGTCCCGAAGAGTCAAAGCCCGAACTCCCAAATAATCGAAGGACGTTTATCTCAAACCAACAAGGACCATGGATCTTGGAAACAGTATCACTAGAAGCCCCAAAGTACTAAAGGTCCCGAAGTAAATCTCGGTCGTCCAAATAGAGAGGCCATGTGTCACCAAATCCCTCACCTTGGAAGATTTACTTTGAATGATTATGGGAGCTATGAATTGAAATGTCCCGAAGAGTTGAAGCATGAAATCCAAAAGTAATTGTGAGTCATTGATCTTTGCAGCAGGAACCAGGGTCCATCCAAGAGCGGCGCATGGCAACAAAAGTGGGGCTTTCCCAGATCGTAGATCGCTATCAGATCAGCGACTTGTGTGTATTCCACATGTCAAATTTGATCGAGGATTAGTGGCTAGGAAGAAGCCTCGGAGTTTCATATCAAGCACCACGCGTCCTTCTCCATCAAACGGTCAATATCTACTTTGGGAATCTGGACTCCAGGATTTTTATCACCTCCCCTCTTGCTTTCATCTGGAGCATTTTCTCCCGAAGTCTGTGGATCGTTGTCGCATGTCCATCCAAATATAACGGTGGTATTTTTCTTCTGACATTCCAACTTCAGGAGTTTCAACATCTCAACTCCTAGTTTCATCCAGAGCGTTTTCTCCTAGAGTTAAGAATCGAGTGTCGCATGTCCTCCTTAGATCAACAGTCTTCATTCACTTCAGAGCTTCATCATTGATTTCAGGTCACCACATCACTCTAGGCCCATATTTATGCTAGCTCTACATGCAGACCCCTCTCAAAATCCTAAGTCCAAAGTAAGTGGCAATCATCAACGCAGACATGTGGCACCCTTATGACACATGGAATCTGTCTAGCACTGACACATGGAACTGATTTCAAGCATTTTTTAACGTGTCTTTAGCCTATTTTCGAGTGACACATGTCACCCCTCCATCCATGAGATGTCAACATAGTGACGTCAGGCCTCCACGTCAGATCATCCTCCAGGAAGTGTTCTTGTTCAGCGCCAAAATTATCACCATCTCAAACCATGGTTAGAAGGATCCTAGGGTTAGCGAGAAGATAAACTTCAGCGGTGGTGTTAAATTTAGCAGGAGAGCCTAGATCATAGATCGCGACTAGATCAACGACCATGTTTCATTGCGGGGGCGCAACTTGATCGAGCATTAAAATTATTGAGCAGTCCTGCAATCGAAACCATGGTATAGTAAAAGAGCGACATGGCAGAAGTTGGTGAATTGTGGGCTTAAAAGTGGTGTGAATCCAAACTGACTTTGATGGTCCCACAATCACGTGCTTGTAAGATGTCCAATCCAAGAGCAGCATGTGGTTGCCCCCTAGACATTAAGCCTCATCATGATCTTGAGAAAAAGCAGTTAATGAAAAAGGAGTGGTGGTTGAAACCTCGAATCACTCCATAAATATAAGGCATGGAAGGATCTAGCTGTGGAGACAGAACTGTCAGCCCGAGGTACCCCTATGAAAGGTTTTTCTTGCATACCCATCCTAAGCTGAATTTGCGTCTGATAGGAGGATACATGCACAGTCTGATAGAAGAAGGCGCAGACGAAAGGTTTTGAATGCAGTGGTTGGATCACACTTCTGGTAGTCGTGAATTGATCTGAGTATAAATCAAGGAGTTCAATATTTTGTTATGGTCTTCAACTGGTTGAGAAGAGATCCCTATTTTGTAATATTTTGATGCCTAATTTGTTCTCTGGTTATGTATCAAACTTGATACTTTCACATTAATAGAAGTTATCTTCTCTCGTCTCTTTGTAAAAATGGTGCTAAAACACTCGGGCATGGAGGATCTAGTCAAGGGTTGTAGTTATATTGTAATGTAGGTTTGATTACAGTATTGTTGTGACCAATTTTATTCAGCTTCCTTGTTATCTTATTCCCCCTTATGCTGAAAGGCTCGGGCATGGAGGATCTAGTCAAGTTGTTGTATTTGCATGATAATGTAGTTTTGATTATTATGTTGTTGTGACATATTTCAATGTCTGAAACTTGAGTTCAAGAGTACTCTTGAGCCTGATTTTTTCTTTACCAAGTTGCTTGAAAGTTGGATGCCCATAGAATTCTTGTTCACCTCTCTCACTAAGTCTTCCTTTTGCTCACACTTAAACTCAAATCACTGACTGAAGTTAATGAGGCCCTCACTTCCCTGTGCACTGCTTGTCTAGTTTATGTGTTAAAATCATTCTTGTACTAAGTTTTGTCCATTTGACCTCCACTCACAAACCAACATCCACAAAACATTATCATGGGTATTGGGCTTACCCTCTTGCAGTCTGAGGGTGACTCTCAGTGCTAACACATTGTATGGTTGTAAACTGGTTGAGAAGAGCTCCCTATTTTGTAATATTTTGATGCATGACTTGTTCTCTAGTTATGTATCAAACTTGAGACTTTCACATTAATAGAAGTCATCTTCTCTCATATCTTTGTAAAAATTGTGCTAAAACACTCGGGCATGGAGGATCCAGTCAAGAGTTGTAGTTCTATTGGAATGTAGGTTTGATTACAGTATTGTTGTGACCAGTTTTAATCATCTTCCTTGTTATCTTATTCCCCCTTACGCTGAAAGGCTTTGGAATGGAGGATCCATTTGAGTTGTTGTAGTTGCATGATAATGTAGGTTTGATTATTATGCTGCTATGACATATTTCAGTGTCTGAAACTTGAGTTCAAGATTGCTCTTGAGCCTGAGTTTTTCTTCACCAAGATGCTTGAAAGCCGAATTACCATAGCATTCGTGTTCACCTCTCTCACTAATTGTTCCTTCTGATCACAGTTCAACTCAAATCACTGACTAAAGTTAATCAGGCCCTCACTTCCATGTGCATTGCTTGTCTAGTTTATGTGTTAAAATCATTCTTGTACTGAGTTTTGTCCATTTGACCTCCACTCACTAACCAAGATCCACCAAATATTCGGATGGGTATTGGGCTTACCCTCTTGTAGTCTAGGGGTGAATCTCAGTGTTAACATTAATGGCGTCATTGTTGGGGAACGAATTGAGTACATTTCCCTGGGAATGAACGACAAAGAAATTTTTATTCTGAAGGTGCATCAAAAATCAATACCTTGAAGATTGCAACGTGCACCTGGTGACTCCATTGTTTTAGTTGTGGCTCCTAAAGGAAAACAAACGAGGTCTACTCCACGGCTGCCTCTAGATACACCTGAATCTGATTCGGAGAATATTATCAAGAGAGGAAGGCTTTCTCAAGAAGGCTTTTAGTTGTTGTTCCAAATTGAAAATCTCCCTGGGAAGAGCGACATTGCAAAGAGCCAGTTTTAGATGGTGAACTAAAGATGGACACATTATTCTGACTTCCGATATTTCACCATGGAGACTCCATTTTTCTAAAATCTATTGGTGACTCCACTGGTTTGAAATGAACAAGATTTTATCTTAGAGGTATGCTTTCTACGATTTTTCAAAAATAGTTGGTTTCCCTAATACACTCCCTAGTAGAGATGAATGGGAAGTTAGCCTTCTTAGATTTCAAGGAGAAGAGTGGGAGGAACCAGATGAACACTTGCTGGATTTTCATGATTTTATTCATCGACTTCATATCGTGCATGAGGATGTTCATATTAATCTTTTCAAGTTTTCATTAGAGGGGATTACTTGAAATTGGTGTAAATCTCTTACCGTTGCAAGTATCATCTCTTTGACAGGCTTTCATGCAGCTTTTAATTCATTTTGCATAGAGTATTTTCTAGCCGAACATCTTTTTGAGGGATGTTGTGATGAGTTTTCTTTTCTCCATAAAGATTCTTCTAGTCATAAAATCCATATTTGTGATGAAGCATTTATTGTAGAAGAAAACATTTACCATGAAGATCATGAGGTGTTGAATGATATTGATTATGATAGAAATAACATAGAAATATTGATTATGATAGAAATAACATAGAAATGTATGGAATCATATTAGATGTATTTGTTGTCTTAAATGTTCATGAAGATCAAGATGTCTCTTCTGAATATTCCAATGTTGAAGAGCAAGGTATTCCAAGAAGTAGATATTTCTCCTCACTGTGAAGATGGGATAGATGATAAGTTAGTTAAAAGAACTAGGGAATATTTATCTCTATTTTTTCCTAGATTTTCAGATTTGAAGGAAAATGTTGTTTGTTGTCGGTGGAGAAATGAAGAGGATATTCATGTCCTTGAATAAGATGTTTTGTGAAGCCCTTCTTATGATGAAGAAGTTGTTTCAAATGATGACCAAAAAACAACCAATGTTTGAAGAATATCCCAATGAAGATGACAGCAGAGTTTTTCATGCATTTCGGGAACCTCGAAAAGGTTCCCCGTGAGCATGATGATTATAAATTGATCCTTGGGAGGCTTCAAGGAAGGAGAAAATGAAGAGCTAAATTTGCAACTCATCTCATCTTCAACACTTGTAAATGAGCAAATGTCACCTGGGATTAGTCAACTTGCATCAATCCTTTATCTACCTGTATACTCTGAGAACACCAAACAATATGTAAGCAATAATGAAGTAAAGGTGGTAATTTCTTACCAGTTTAGCGTGTCTTATTACAAATTTTATGACCATGTAGAGTTATATATGGAGTTGAGTTTTCCACAATAATTGGAGCCCGCAAAATTACTCATCTTATCATTACTTGGGGGTGTTTCCAGTGTTCCAAAACATTTTTTCATTCTTCTGGCCATATACTTCCTTTACCTTTGTGGATCATTTGGCAGAAAGAAGAAATGTATTACTAAATAGTCTGGGTGGATATGGTGGAAGTTTTCTTTCACCTAGCACTTTGTTAAAATCAGTTAATGTAGGATTGTACATAAATAAGATCCTTCCGGAGCATGTGTTTTTTTCTCTTATAAGTAGAATAGTGTATATATCAGCATGTTGTCTTGAGTAGGATGTTTTTTGAGCTCAACTCCATAACCCAAAAGCTAAGGTAATGGAACTACGATTCTCGCGTTTCGCCAAAGAAGCATTCCATCGCCTGGAGCCAAAATGTTATCACATAAAGTTGTCAAAGATCATAAGTGTTTGTTGTGAATACCCAAGTATTCACCCCTACTCTGTCTCACTCTTTTCTGCACACCATTCCTAAGTTTTTCCCCCCTTCTAATTGATAAATTCAATCCCCTTTCTGATCAATGATCTAGTTTTCCTTAATTTCTTGCTTAATTGATTCTTGACTCAGGGGTTTTCTATTTTCTTTAAAGGATGAACACATATCATGATTTTGGTCCAAATTGGTTTGGTCATTTTGCTTTCTATTGATTGAGCTCACATTTGGTCATCCAAGTCCTTTGTTTGTACAATTAAAATCCATGAGCACAAAGCGCAGCTTTTGGTGAAATGTTCTATTTCAAAGTTTGAACACAAGAAACAAAGTGGTTCATTTTCAACAAATGATATCCTCAAGAAGTTTAGTTTAGCCTGGGCTTTCGGAATTATAAAGTTGTGCGAGTTTTAGCATCAATCAGAATCCCATGGATTAAATATCAAGAAAAGGTTAAGTTTGGGTCGTCGGATCTCATTGGGGAGAGTTTGACTGTAGGGAAACATTTCGAAAATCGGGACTCCGGCAGATTCTAAGAGTTATTCATCCAAAAAATTATGAAGTCCCAAAACCCAGTGAAAATATGGGCCATCAATCAAGGGGACATGTGGCGCCATATATGATCTGCAGAAAAAGTCATTGCGGGTTTTTCTAGTTGAGGAGTGTTCCAAAGTCCCAAAGAGTCGAAGGTTAAACTCCCAAAATAATCGTGGGACGTTTATCTCAAACCAACAAGGAACATGGATCTTGGCAACAGTATCACCATAAGCCTCGAAGTACTAAAGGTCCCAAAGTAAATCTCTACGTCCAAATCAAGAGGTCATGCGTCACTGCATCCCTCACTTCTAAGATTTTTACTTCGAATGATCAGGAGAGCTATGAATTGAAATTGTCCTAAAGACGTAAGCCCTCCCAAAGTACTGGCGTAGTCGCTGATATCTCGCATCATGAACTAGGGTCCATCCAAGAGCAGTGCGTTGCAACAAAAGTGGGGCTTTCCCAGATCGTAGATCGTGATCGACCAACGACTATGCAGAGCCCGCATGTCAAATTTGATCTAAGGATTAGTGGCTAGAAGAAGCCCCGGAGTTGCGTGATCGGGTGCCACACGCCCTTTCTCCATCGTGACCGGCCAATATCTACTTCAGGAATTCTGACTCCGTGATTTTTAGCACTCCCCTCTTGCTTTCATCCGAGCATTTTCTCCTCGGGTCTCAGGATCATTGTCTCTGTCCATCCAAATATAACGCTTTTATTTTTCTTCTAAAATCCTGCGCACCGGAGCTTCGAGACTTCAACTCATGGTTTCATCCCGAGCGCTTTCTCCTCTCGGAATTAAGAATAGTGTCGTGATGTCCCTCCTAGATCAATCTGGCCGCTCACTTCGTGAGTCACCATTCGCTTCGTGTCATCACATCGCCCTGGGTCCATATTTATGCTAGCTCTACATGCACACCCCTCTCGAGCTCCGAAGTCCAAAGTACGTGGCAGTCATCAACGCAGACATGTGGCACCCTTATGACACATGGAATCTATCTAGCTGACACATGGAACTCATTTCCAGAATTTTCAACGTGTCTTCGACCACAGATTGACGATAGATACGATTCGATAGCGACAGGACGATAGAAGTAAAACTTCAAATGGATGCTGAATTCAGCGAGAGCCCAGATCACATCACACCATATCAATGACCATGTTTCATTGCAGGGGCGCAACTTGATCGAGTGTTAAAATTATTGAGCAGTCCCACAATCAAAAACATGGTATAGCAAAGGAGCCACGTATGTACAGAATTGTGTCAAATTGGTGTGAATCCAAACCGTCTTTGACGGTCCTGCAATCACGTGATTGTAAGATGTCCAATCCAAGAACAACAACACGTATCACCAGAGATTGGGTTTCAATGCGGATCTTTTGAGAAAGCAAGCACGAAAAAGGAGTGGTGGTGGTTGGAACCTCGAATCACTCAGTAATTAGAAAGCATGAAGGATCCTGGCCGTGGAGACAGATTTGTCAGCCCGAGGTACCCCTATGAAAGGTTTTTCCTGCATACCCATGCCGAGTTTTATTTATGCCTTCAATAGAAGGGGGATACATGCACAGCCTAACAAAAGAAGGCTAGACAAAAGGAATGCAAGTGGTCGGATCACGCTCGTAGTCGTGGAAACGATCCGAAAGTATAAATTGAGGAGTTCAATATTTTGTTATGGTCTTCAATCAAGGAGAAGAGCTCCTCTATTTTGTAATATTTGATGCCTATTTTGTTCTCTCCTGTTATGTACCAAACTTCTTGGATAGTTTCAAGATATTGTGGTTTACTCTTCTCTCATCTCTTTGTAAACCGGTACTAAAACACTCTGCATGGAGGATATGTCAAGGTTGTAGTTATATCAGAATGTAGGTTTGATTACGTGATTGTTGTGACCATTTTATTCAAAATTATCTCATTCCCTTATGCTAAAAAAGGCTTCTGGGCATGAGCATCCAAATCAAGTTGTTGTATTTGCATGATAATGTAGGTTTGATTATTATGTTGTTGTGACATATTTAAATGTATAAAACTTGAGTTCAAGAGTACTCTTATGCCTGAGTTTTTCTTCACCAAGTCAGTTAAAAGTCGATTCCCATAGAATTCATGTTCACCTCTCTCACTAAGTCTTCCTTTTGCTCACACTTAAACTCAAATCACTGACTGAAGTTAATGAGGCCCTCACTTCCTTGTGCATTGCTTGTCCAGTTTATGTGTTAAAATCATTCTTGTACTAAGTTTTGTCCATTTGACCTCCACTCACAAACCAACATCCACCAAACATTATGATGGGTATTGGGCTTACCCTCTTGTATTCTGAGGGTGAATCTCAGTGCTAACACATTGTATGGTGTTTCCCTACCTCAAGGGTTTGATATAATAAAGTGGTGGTTTTCTATATTGTTTCATATATCGTGTGTAGTGATTGTATTCATATATATTTGGTACTATGGTGATATTTTTTATTAAGGTATTCAGGCACTTAACAAGTGGTATCAAAACACTTTCCTTGGCAGGAAGTGTGGGAAAATATTTTTATTTTTTGCAAATTTATTTTTTCGGAAAAAAAAAGGAGGGTTGCGACATTTCGGATGATTTCTGTAGGTTTTGGTGAAAGTTGAAAAAAAAAAAAAATGGTTTTATATCTGAGTTCCCCTCATAAAAACACCCAATTTAAAAAAAAAAAATCGTCTGAAACAAAGTCCAGGAATTCAAGTTATTTTCATTTTAAAATCTGTAATTTTCAGGGGGGGTTTTCCCACAGACGGTCACACCATTTTTCTGATTTCTGTAGCATCTAGGGCTGAATTTTTCAAAACAAATTGCATATATGAGTTCCTCTCACAATTTCCCCCTATTTCAAAAAACAAAATCATCCAAATCAGAGCTCTAGAAGTGAATATATCATTGATTTAAAATCATCTATTTTGGGGGGGTTTCGTGATAGCAACGGGACTGCAGAGTTCATAACTTTTCATAGGGTGCTCAGATTGCTACTAGATCAATACCATTGGATACATTATTTTAAGAGATTTATTTTGGTATATTTTATGTGTTGTTTCCAATGGTTATTTCCTCTCAAACCCTCAAAGAAATTCTACATATAACTGAAGCATTCAAATTCCAATGGAATGACACATTGCATGGCCTCACATTGCATGACATTATAGATGGCCTCAAGGATAGTTTTCATAGTATTCAAGATTCATTGGATAGCATGCAGGAGAGATTTCTTATGGAGGTCATCAGGGATGAATATAATCAATAAATATATTCTTGGTATGATTTTGAGGCCGATTGTGATGATTGGTATATGGATAGTTGTCATTTATGGGATGACAACCACTTCCATATTTTATTTGATGACTCTTCTCCACCTTCTGTAGAGCACATCAATGTGACACATCAGGAGCTAGTTATGATTACCAATGTCTATCCTGCATATTCTACAATGGTATTGTTCCTTCCAGATTCAGCTTTGACCCTTTCCCACTATGTGTATGGATATTCTTATTTGGATCCACGTGATAGGTGTCAATATTGCAAGCATAATTTTTAGTTGGTTATTGGGTTTCGATATCTTCTGTGTGGAGTTCACATGAGAAATTGGACATGGGACATTGGTTTACAATGGCAGTTGGACTACTTCACCATGGTGGCTTCCATTTCTTAATGGGACCCTAGTCCTCTAGTCTACTTCAGCACTATGGTCCACACTTATCCATGGGACCCTAGTATATGGTTGTACATCAAGCGTTGAGGACAATGCTTTCATAAGGGGTATGGAATGTTAGGTAGCTAGAGAGGTAGTGGGGGGAGCAAAGGGTCTGTAGTGATAATAGTGGAAGCCATTCAATGTAAGGTGGACTAGGTCCACTATATTATTAAATAAGGCCCACTATGGTAATTAGATATAATAAATGGGTAGTTAGATATAATAAATGTAAGAGGACTTCTTATAAGGTTCTACTTCTAGAAGATTCCTCCTCTAGAATGTTCTTAGGTGATGGTATCACTATATAAAGGGATTCAAGCAATGTAATGGGACATGAAGAGAAGTATTGTATTTGGAGTGGTAGATATATAAGAGGAATCCCCCTAGAAGAGGCAAGTGAATAGGAGAGGATCCATTCCATAATAGGATCCATTGTATGATGTTTCCCTACATCAAGGGTTTGATATAATAAAGTGGTGGTTTTCTATATTGTTTCATATATCTTGTGTGGTGATTGTATTCAGATATATTTGGTACTATTGTGGTATTTTGTATTCAGATATTCAGGCACTTAACAATATGTGTCTCAACCATGTACCAAAGCATGTACCAAACCATCAACCTATACCATACCAAACATCCACCGTGTACCACAACCTGTACCACACCGAGTGCATCAACCATTCACCAACATATGTACCAAACCATGCATCAACCATGCACCATAACCTATACCATATGCCTCAACCATAAACCATATACATCAAGAATTGTACCAACAATGTATCTCAACCATATACCATATCCCTCAATCATGCCATACACCATGCACTATAGGATATATCAAGAAAGTACCACCAATGGTGTACCTCAACATAGTACCAACATTACCAAGAGATGTATCTCATACATGTGGTTTCATTGATATTCCTCGGATATCTGCATGGGAACACTACTTCTTAATCTGTAAATCGAGCTCTACATGTCTGAAACCAATCTGTACTTAAGATATCCCTTCTCGAATGCATGTGTGGAATGAACCTTTTCAAAATAATGAAATTCTTCTTGTGTAATTTTCATATGATACGTACATAGGAATGTGGTCTGAAGGTTGCTTCTCAAACAATCAAACTTTTTCTATGTACTGATGTCATCAAATCACTCTGAAACTGAATTTCCAAAATATACAAACACTTCAAACTACTCAAAGGATGGTTATCTGATATGTATAACTACTGCATAGACTCCCCTTGTTCAATATTAATATTCACTAGGAGTCTCCAATTCATATGGCTCAAAATAATGGAGTAATACCCCCTAATACTGAGTAATCTTCCTCATCATTTGTAGATTCATCATCTTCCTGAGTTCTAACATCTTCCACCTTTCTTGTGGATTCATATTGATATTGCACTACTCCAAGCCTTGTGCATATGATCTTTTGAACTTGTTCTTCATTCACCTGATCTTCTTGGTTTTCTTTTCTTCAAAAAAAAATTTCATATCCACCATAGGTTTTTTCCATCATGGAAGGCTCTATCAAGATTTTGCAATTTCGATCTATATCACCATAATTGTGGAATTTGTAATGTTCAATATTGGAAAGAGACACATAACCATCTTTTTATTTCTTCAAAGTTAGAAACATGTTCCTGCCACCTGTCATATTCTTTGAACAACCACTGCCAACATACCAATCATTTTTTCTATGTTGGGATTATAGAGAAAGCGAGCATTGATTTTGCTTTATTTTCCATATCTCTTGTGGTTCTGATATATGATTGTTAATGTTCTACTTTGGTTCGCTATGTGTCCAAAATTGTTTCCTTTGTATCATTCTACTTCATTTCCCAATGATCAAAAAAAAAAATGGTTTTTGTTGTATGCTTCATAAGATCTTTTGGGATAACTATTATTTAAGTACCTTGCATAGTTTCTTTTGTTCTTGGCATAGGCTCTACAGTTTATAGCTTTGTGTCAAAAATTAGCACAATTAAAACAATGACCATAAAAGAATATTTGATACCTGGGAGTAGATGAGCTTCTTTGTGATGCACTCCTTCTAAAGTTGTCTTCTTGAGTCTTCTTTATTTCTGGAATGGTCTTCTTTGGGGGATTGAATTCTTCCTTCTTGACAGAATATTTGGAAATTTCTGCATATCTTCTTTGTTCTACTTCATGTTATGTTGTGTTGGATCTCGATCCTTTCTCTTGATTATATCCTAGTCTGGATCTGTCATTTGATGGTCTTTGACTGCTGATGATTTGATCCAATATTTTGGTGCTCTTTTGTTGCATATCTTTCTTTTGAATATCTTTCCTTGAAGAGACTATTTATGCTTCCAAGCTTCCAATTGTTTTCTCCTTTTCTTCTAATTGACTTCTAAGTAATTCCTCAATTCTTTTGTCTTCTTCTATTTGAATTTTTAGACTCGTGATCATTTGCTTGATTTCTTCAGAGTTGGAATTCTGAGATCCCTCTTTTATTTTTAACTCTTCCTTGAGTGACTTGTTTTTATTTCTTTCCTTCCTAAGTTCTTCTAATGAAATGATTAGCAATGCTCTGAGATCAACTTCAACTTCTTCTTCAAAATCATCTTTTGCTTCCATGAAATGTACTCTTTTTGAATCAGTGTCACTATCATTATCCTCCTCATCTAATGAGTAACTATCCTACTTTGAGTATAAAATTTTCTTGAATAATTTTCCTTTGTTTCTTCTCTTGTTTCCCTTTTGATATTTCTAAATTCCCTTTTAGAAACTTCTTCTTCATCGTTGCATTTATTCTTATGAGGACATTTAGAAGAAAAATGACCAATACCACCACAATTAAAACATTTCAATGGAAGCATACCTTTATACTTTCGGGTTCCTTTTTTTAATTTCCTTACGAAGTTAGCCATCTCTTCATCTTCATTTGAATAATCACTGCATCTGCAACTTGGTTTTGAATTTTTCTTGTGCTTATTCTTTGTCTTCTTGGACACCTTGAAAGTTTCTTTCTTTGTGACTAGGTTTTCTTGTTATTTTCTCATTTCATAGGCTGTAAATATTCCATGTAGCTCGCCATGCTCAATGTACCTAGATCTTCTCTTTCTTCTAGGGCTGATATTTTGGGATCAAATCTCATAGGAAGAGGCCTCGATACCTTTTGAACAACCATTGAGTCATAAAATTCTACTCTGAATCCCTTAATGGTGTTAACTATTTCATCAAATCACAGAAGGTAGGTTGCAATGTCTTCATCTTCCTTCATCTTCAATTGTTCAAACTTAGCTATGAATATTTGAAGATTAGCTCCCTTAACTATGGCATCTCCTTCATAAATATTTTGGAGTTTATCCCAAATATCCTTTGAATTGTCACAATGCATAACCTTGACAAATACTAAATCAACTAGACTGCTAATAATGGTACCTTTAGCCTTTGAGTTTTTTTCACTAAGTTTCTTTCTATCTATGTTAGTTGGGGGAGTGGCTAGTGTTGTATACCTATCTACTATTGATTTCCAAACATCAAATCCTTGTGCCTATAAAAATGTTTTCATACTTTTATTCCAAAACGTATGGTTCTAACCATCAAACACTGGTGCTCCAATATTAGTGTATTCCATGATCTCCTTTCAATGATTAGATTGCTTCCTGAAGGACCTGCTCTTATACCAATTGTTGGAATACTGAGAACCTTGACGTGCAACTTGTTAACTTCTTGTTCAAGGGTTGACATCAATGAAAACCAATCTTTCAACAATTCAATGACAACCAATCGTTCAATAGTTAAATTCCCCTCCCCCCTTGTTTTTGCACTGTCCTCAATGCATAACACCCTTCAGGTGTACATTCATTTTACAATCCTGACTCCCTATTCATTAATCAACATATAGGCTCTTCGGCCCAAGATCACACAAGCATTTCCACCTAAACAAAATTGCATAAGCTCTTTGGCCCAAAATCATATATACATAGGAACGCTGGCCCAAAAGCATTTACATACATAATCACTCCAACCCAAAAATCATAGATACTTAGGCTCCCTGGCCCAAATTGTGTAATCTAATTTTACAATTCATTATTTTGGAAGCAACTCCAACCAGCAGCATTTCATTTTTTGTGTCCTGCACCGTCTTTCTCTTGCTCTAGCTACAATATTCTTCACGCTTTTTTAGTTACCACAGTAATTCCAACCAACAAAATACCATTCCCCTCAACCTGTACAACCCATGGAAGTGTACCCCTTCTCTACATTGTGGTCCTTCAGGTTGTACCACTTTATTTCAAGGGTTCCAGTACAAGGTTGGACAGGAAGTCTCTAAGTTGTGGCTCCAAGAACTCTAGTTGCAATATATTTTATACTTTATTGATTCCCATGGAAATTCCAACCAAAAAAATCACATTCCCCTCAACCTGAAAAACCCAAGGAAGTGTACCCCTTCTATGCATTGTATTCATTCAGTATATACCACTTCATTTCCAAGGTTCCAGTACAAGGTCGAACAAGAAGTCTCTGAGTTGTGGCTCCAGGAACTCCAGCTGTGATAATGGAATCTCCAAATTTCAAATAGTTGAAATTGTGCCTCCTGCACAACATATTACACAACTCTGGGGGAAATAAAGTACAAAACATGGAATACAATCCCATGCAACTTCCCATAGCAATTAAAACATAACACAATCAACCTTAACATACACAGTGATGAGGAAACAGACACACACAAAAATCTAGTCAAATAAAAACACAGATGCAGAAACTTCATTGAAGCACAAAAATAAACAATGAATAAGAAAAAACTTAAAATGTATTTAAAAAAAATTAATCCATCTTCCCACATAATTAATTCAGTGATTACAATGACTTATTCATATGGTTGTTTCTCTATTTCACGAGCAGCCACAACAAGAATTTATTCCAGTGTTCTTTTCCTGACACACCCTTATGATTCCAACCACAATTTCATATGAACTATTGAGTTTCCTCCCCCTTTCCATCCTCACCCTCTAGGCTCAGGAATCCTCTTGAGTGATGCATAGTCCCTCGGGAAATCCATTATTTTCCAAGGTGTTCTTGTGCAAGGGAAGCACCAACTCACTACCATACTTTTACTAGAGATTTGTAACTTGTGGCAATCATAGGGTTCCAATGTCGTAACAGTATCCTTCTGTTACACATTATTTCTGTCATCCCTATGACTTTTAATGATGTAATCCTATTTGTAGTCTTCATAGGGGTCAGTGGCCTAAGTTCCTGAAGAGAGAAGGGAGAAGAACTTTTCCTGAGAAAATAAGTTGCATTTTCCTTTGTAAAAACCCTATTAAAAAGGAAGTTCGCAGGTTGCTATATAGGCAGGGTGTGAGAATGCTTGATTCTCGCAGGTTGCACCATAGCTGGGTTGTGATAGGTTTGCAGGTTTCTCTATAGGTAGGGTGCGAGAATGCCTACACGTGGGAAAAACGAGCATTTTCTCGAATCTTCTAGAAGGAGAAACTTCCATGGTGCGGTGGCATCCAAATGGTTTGGATCTTACTCGCTTTCATGATTTAGTGGGATCATCCTAACCTCCTCGCCTTATCCTCTTCATTTTATAAAAGGAGAGGAGCTCTCATGGAGAAAGTTAGCTTTTGGGATTAACTAAGTTGGATTTGGCTTGGAATTATTAGCTTGGTTAGAGTGGTTTTGAGTTTTTCCTTTGTCAAGATAGATTGTGAATATTATCATATCTATGCTCTCAAAATTCTTGGAGTGAAAGTGTGTGGGAAATGAAGGACAGTTGGAAGGGACCTTACGACATCAAGACCATGGTTGTAATCTCTCTTTCACATTTAATATGATACAGTAATACGATTCTTTCCTATAAAGCTTGTTGTGTTTTATTGTATGATTCCTTGATCACATACATAGGTTTATATTGAGTTTATGCTATTACTATCACTTTGGTT
>SNQJ01S0000680.1:563732-599996 GCA_010110895.2 Picea sitchensis | reverse complement strand
AATGAAATCATCATTTCTGACATATGCATTACCAACACCCAAAATTTTCATAATGAAGTTAAACATTACCAATGTGTCAATGCCCATGGTCGCATTTACCCAATGCATCCTTGCATTGACTATGGAATACCATATATCCATGGAATTCATTATTATTGCAAGAGTACGTCTCTTGTCTTGTCTTGGTTATGATCTCATAACCAACATAACACAATATGCAATAAATTTTCTTGTAACTTCATTCATATAGTCAAGGCCCTCTTGCTTTACATCAATCCAAATATTGAACTTTAACTGAGGGAATTCTTACCTCAATTCCCTTATGTATTTATGCATCATAAGCAACCTCAATGCATACATGCATGGTTGTTATTTCCTTGATGTTACCTGATCAACTAGTACTTTATAAAAGCTCACAGGCTCCCTTCACCAACCTCTTGATTAGAATTCCCGCAATCTTCATTTTTCTTCATATGGATGGATACCATAAGAAACAATACCATCATTCTATAATCATTTTTCCTAGATACGCAATCCATCATTAGTTTTATTCAAATATCACAGCATCATTATTTCATTCATATATATATATATATATATATATCAACTGACTACTCTTATTCTATACTTATGCCACCATCATGTTCAAACATGTCCACATGCAAAATTTCACATCAGTATGCACGAAGCATTTGATATTTCATGTCTATTTTATGCACATTCATCATATATTTATTGTATGTGTCATGCATCAATTCTATCATGCACTCCAATGCATATCTATCTTAGCTTTATTTATTTATTTAGATTTGTTGGTGTAGATGATTGTCCTTGAATTTCTGTAGAACCTTGTTTCCTTATGCACTATCATTTTTCTCAAATGTGCACCACTGACCTTTATTCTAGACCTTCTAGCCAAGCCCCACTTGGCCATTTTTCCATTCCATCCACTAGGTCCACTAGTGTTGCCATCTCACAACTACTTCCTTTATGCGAAGAAAACTTGTCCCAACATATTTTGGCTATAATTCTCAATATTCATAGTGTTGTAACATGCACTACTCTAGTTGAATATTAACACTACAATATAATTAACCACTTCCCATTTTTATTGACCAAACTGACCTCGAATTACAATTATCATTAATTGGTGTTTCAACATTTTGAAATATTTATTTTATGTCATATTTCTAATACTCTTTTGCATCCATGGTTTTGCTCAATTTTAAATACTTCATTGAGTGATTCATTGTAAATCACTACTTGGCCATTCAATACCACTCTGCTCCAAATGGAATGTTACACATCCTCCATTTGCACCTATACCCTACTTTTGTTGCGCACTCTAATAATAGAGGCATACTTCTTGCTTTGGGGTACTTTTAAACAAAATTTGTTAGATCATACCCAAAAATTCTTTTTTCATGCATTCCCATACTTTCACATAGAGATGACTCATCCACTCCATGAGTCACACCTCATCTCATGATATCCTTTTTCCTTCTCTTGCAGCAAGCTTTGTAGCCTTCACTGTATTTCTACCTTCAAAGATATGGAGTCCTCCTTAACTCCGTATGCATGCAATAACATACCTCACCTATTAGATTCATGCTTTATGTGAGAACCTCTATTGATTATCCTTTGCAAACCGTTTAGACTCTATAGCAGTTGAATATTACTATCCTTTTCTCTTCTTTAGACCTTTGTCAATCTTGCATCACTTTCCATGTAGCTCTACACTTTCATTTTGTAGCTCTTTGATGATTTATCCAACTGAAAATTCTTGGATTGCTTCCCTATCAAGTGGACCCTGTGATTAATCCATAAAAAAACCACACAATTCTCATTGGTGGAATCGTATTCTTTTGCTAGCAATCCTTCACGCAGTACTCTTCGCTAGAGTGCTCCTTTGCTTATTAATCAATGCCTTGTTAATAATATCAACCTCTTTTTACTTTTCCAAACTAATACACTTAAAATGTGCCCCTACACTTATGCATAGGAACTATAATGATTTTCAATACTCTTTCTTACCTAGAAATCACCTATGGCACTTAGCTTTATTAGCTAGGAATGTTTCTCCAAATTTTAGAATTATTTGGAAAAATCCTTATATCAAGTAGTTACATGGTTCATGGAATCCAATTCCACTTCCTCCTGCAACTTTATGGAGAAAATTGATGCTCCCTCTAGGTAACTTAGACCTTCCATATGGATTATATTACCAACTACCATACTCATGCTTCAATCTTATTTATGAGCCAAAAGTCATGGCTTCTTGAAATTCCATTCTACTCAATGGTGTCCTTCAAGCTCACCAGAAACCTTCCTTCTAATTCCTTGAGTATACTTTGGCTCAAGACTAAAATATGAATAGATATATGGATTCTACTATCCAATATTTTTCCAATTACTACTTCCTTTCTCGATTATGAGCAACAAGAAAAAACTTATAGTCAATTGAATTTTGTTAATTACCCCTTTTTGTGCACCTTCTCCAAAATGAAAAATAATCACAAACACCAACTTTGGCCACATTTAGATGTAATTATGTTAGGAACCAAGGAATATTGTCTACATGACATAGATAATACTTATAACATTGAATTATCAAACTCATGCTCCAGTCAAAAAATGCAGCAATTTGGAAATGACAACTTTACCTCTTTGGGCTTTCTCTTGGCTTAGCAATTTTATCCCTATTCATGCATTCCTACACCAAATCCTTGAGGATTTTTCTAGAATATCAATTTGGTATTCCCATTACTACCTCACGAATGAGTTTTCCAAGTTCCTCCCTTAACCAAGATCAGTATTGATAGTTACGGTTTGCAGAAGTTTTGACTCTTTTACATTTTTATCCATGTATGCTACAAGTGTCTTATTTTTCTTTCTGCACATTTTTACTTACCCATATCCCAATTCTGGTTTTATGACCATCTTCTATGGCTCAACATATTTCCATAGAGTGCTCCTATGCCTCAAACAAACTTCATAGCTAGGATTTATTCCCTCTGAAAGTAAATTGGTGCTTAAATTTTACCTTAATTGCTCCAGTTGTAACTTTCTCATACGAGCTTTGTTTTGCGAGTAGTTTAGCTCGTTGGAAATATCTCCTTGATATATTTTATTTAATATGTAGAGACAAAGTGTACCTTTGTATTTTCTATTCTTTTGGGTTTTAATTTACTAAAAATGTCGTTTAGGGCCTCAAAATCGCCCCGCAAGTTAATGACCTTCAAAAAAAATGAAAAAAATCATAAAAAATTGACTATTTTTTGTGTTTTAACAATCCTTTAATCCGATTCGTCGATCTTAAACCAAAATAAATATGTACCATTAATATACTCTCCATTGGTGATCGACGATCAGATATTTCTCATTGTAAACCCAACTTTCTTACCAATCTCCCCAATAGTCGATCAACGACCATTGGCCATCAAATATTTCTCTTGGAAAACCAAAACTTCTGGCAAATAGCCCCAACACCCAATCATCGGCCATCGGTCATCAGATATTTCTCTTGGAAAACTAAAACTGCTCGCGAATATCCCTGGTGCTCGATCAGCGACCATCGGCCATCTCTTGTCTGATGTGGCATGAAACTTAGATGTTAACATGGCATGAGACATCATCCTGAGGAATCAACTTGGATAATGTGGCATGACATGTGGATATTGATGTGGCATGACACGTGGATGTTGGCATCATCGTCCTCTTTTCCTTCATTAATGATCGACCACTTCTCTTGGAAGAATTAAAACACTCCACTAAAATTGCCAATGCTCGGTCATCGGTCATCGGGGATCAAATATCTCAGACAATGAAAACTCTCTTCAAATTCCTCTGATCCCCAATCTTCACCCATCGGAGATCAGTGATCCTCCTTTTGATGCATGAAACCTTTCCCAATTTATGTCGATCCCCGACTATCAGTCATCAACAAATTTTTTTGGCAAACTTCGACACTTAGAATTTTTGGCCAAATTCCCCGATGAATTTGGGTCACTGATCTCCCACTTAAAAATTGTATCATTCATTGATCTGTCAAACTCTTTCCAACTATATTGATGCCTGACCATCGGCCATCGGTCGTCAGAGATTAATTTTGAACGCATGATACATTTTCCAAAATGTACCTATCTCGGACCATTGACCGTCGGCGATTGGAGACTTCTTCTATCTGAACCCAACTATTCACCAAACTTGTTGATTCGATCATCGACCATCGAAGAATTTTGTTCATGAACTTCAATAATTAGAAAGTTTTGACAAAAACCCATGTGAATTTAGGTAGTTCATCCCTCACTCAATATGATCTTTCTCATTGATTTTGCTCCAACCTTCCAACGGTCAAAATCAATACAGACCGTCGATCTTATCAATTTTCCCAACCGTCAAAATGGATCTTGGTCATTGATTTATTCAACCTTTCAAATGGATAAAACCTTATGTATTTTTAAATTTATTTAAGTGAACGTCGACCGTTGATCTTGCGATCAAACACAATCTTAGTCGTTCATTCCCTGAACTTTGTAAAACACTACAACGACCATTAAAACTCCAATTTATACCTTCGAGGTCAAATATAGCTCTGCAATTATGTAGATCGACTCCAATAAACCTCTAAAACATTTATGATTCATTTAAAATCAAAATTTTCCCACAAATTTGGGGATTTCTCTTTAATCTTTCACTATTTTTCCTTAAATTTGTCACAAACAAAACTGTAAGTGTGAATTTGTCAAAATTCGCACTAGCTCTTGCCCATACAAGCTCAGTGTTGAACCAGTATCTCTAATACCATATTGTAACATACCCAGCCTCCAACTAAGCATCATTACATGTGGAATACACATTAAAACATAGTATTTTATGCTTACTAATTTCCTGTAGCTTACCAGTTATAGATCATACACAAATTTAACCATGTTGATTGATACCGCAATTCTAAATGCATCTAACAACATATATTAAAACATGAATGCAACTTCTCAAGTAAACAACAAACACATAGCATTCATATAAACCATTTACACATCATAATATCATAATAAACACAACAGAGAACTTATTTGTCAATAGAAAACCAATTGGTTTCATACGAAGGATCAACCTCCCATCCATAGGCATTATTGTTCATTTTCTCTCAACATAAAGCCACCTCCGAGCTAAGGCTATCAGTCCACAAGGAGATCCAGACCTCTGGCTATCCACTCTCCACACATAGCAGCCCAAAAAATCGGGTTCTTCTTTGTTCCCCACGGTCTACACAACCCAAGGAATGGGATCCCCCTTCATTGTACACAGTCCCTGGAGCCTTCCCACTTCCCTCCAAGGCTCAAGTGCATTTGATTTATCAAGAATCCTCCTAGCTACTCCTGAAATGCTCACAACATCCCTCACAAGGTTCTTGAATCATTTTCTCAACATAAAAAATGCATCACATGTTTACAGCCCAATTGATAGGCACAGAGGCCTCTTTATCAACATAAAAGACAACCCAAAAATGGATTCCTTCAATCCCAACTTGGTTGGTGCTCTTCCCAGCACTCATCTACTCTCTTTTTGTCCAAAATATGCAATTAAAAACTGCTCTCCATTCAAAAATGTGATTGTCCCAAAAAACTCCCCTCTTGGCCATACGAATTTCCTCCCTTTGTTTGCTTGCTTGACTTGACTTATAATCTTCCCCAAGTTGATTGTACTCATTCCCATGCTCTCCAATAACTATGGGATATGACTCGTCACACCCACCCTCTTACAAGAGTTTAATGATTGTATTTATGAACACTCAATAGCAAATATAAGGTTTACCCAATAATAATAATTATTCATGAATGTGGGTTGGATTAATACCCATGAATAAACCCCCCTTGGACCCCTCTCTCTTGTGTAATCATATCCCCCCATCGTTCTTCACCCTTTTCGTATCGCATCTAGCGATTACTATTTTGACTAATTATTTCAATGCACATAATTTACCATCCCCCCCCGACCATATTAAACCAATATGGTCTCTTTTCCCCAACACATCGCCTTACTATCCTAAATAAAATTTATACAATTACATTATGATTGATGGGGATTAAAACTAGGGATGCTACAACTCTCAAGTTCCTCTTTGTCCAACACCATCCCTAACTTTCTATCAGGTTCCTCTTTGACCAACGTGAGCCTAATTTCCCCTCGTGTTTCTTTTTGACAGCATGAACCCTAGCTTTCTCACATTTCTCTTTGGTAGCATGAACCTTAGCTTGTCTCTCATGGTTCTCTTTTTTTTCCAAAAGAATCTTCTAAGGAGAGACCCACGCAATAATATTTGTTGTTCTTTCTGAGTGTGAAATACATATTTAGGAGTATCTTCATAATAATGATGTTCTCTAAGTATACATCATGCCATGTGTAGAAAACCGAAAGTTCACATGCTATTAACATATTACCGAGTCACTACTGGAACCTCCTTTGCTAAAAACACAATTATTTTTCTCCATTACTCACCTATAATGGTCTATGCTAGTTCTATGCATCCTTGAGTAATGTTGGGAATTTATTCTTTAACGCCCTCATATTTCATGAAATTTTAGCATGAGTAAGACATGTAGTGATTAGTACATATACAAAGAATAAGAATAAATACATTGGGATCCATGTTGAAGAGGTGGTTGGGCAATAAGTCTGTCATTTATGGATCACTTTGTGAAATAAAAAATAATTATGTTATCTCTTGGTCCATTTTTACAGATGAATTGATATCACATTATGGGGATATTAAGAGAAATGCATTCTTTAGTCAGTTGATAAAACTTCAGAAAAAGGTCTAATTACAAATACCATTCAAAAATTCCAAAAGATGAGTCTCGGGGTAAATAGCATTCCTTAAGATAATTTGTTTGGTATCTTTATGGGCACTCTAAAGGAGAACATTAAACATGTTGTGCATATCTTCAAACCTAAATCCCTAGAGAAATATTTCAATATGGAAATATAATTGGAAAACGAAAATATGGCTACTAGAAGGGTGGCCTCTAAAAACTATAGATAGAACCATGTTCCCTCTCCTAACCTTAATCAACTGACAAGTTTTACACCTCAGCAAATGGATGAAAGAAGAGAAAAGGGACTATGTTTCAGTTATCACATCAAGTATAGTAAGGGGCTTAAATGCGGTGAGAATAAATTATTCTATATATATTGTGAAGAGGAAGAAGATCAATAATTGGAACCATCACAAGATATAGATCTAAAAGATACTACTCCAATGATATCTTGTCATGCATTGGTCGACATCAGTACTCCATAAACCCTCAAGATACAAGGATACATCAAAAATAAAAAGGTATAAGTGTTGATTGATTCTGGTAGTAACCATAACTTCATCAATTTCAAATTAGCAAAATATCTCCATTGCTTTGTATATCCAGCACCATAGTTTCAAGTAGTGATTCCAGATGGAGGTACCATAAATTATTCTCGAAAGTTCCATAGTATTAAGCTCAATATGGGGGAGTATTTTTTGGATAGTACCATGATTTCCATCCAAATGGGTGGTGTTGATGTTGTATTAGGGGTCCAATGGTTACAATCATTGGGAATAGTGGCCCTTAATTTTCAAGATCTTTTCATAATATAATCCTCAGATGGAAAGGAAACTGAGCTTGGAGGTATATAAGGGAAACCCTCTAAGGTGATAAGCTCTAATAGCATGACAAAATTACTCAAAAAAGGACACCATGGTGTAATTGCACAAGTGTGCTCACTATATGTTCAAAAATTTATATCATCTACTCCATTGGATCTCAAAATAGTTATCAACAATCATTCCAAGGTATTTGGAGAAACTCCTAAGGGTCTTCCACCTGCTCAATATCATGACCATGTTATTCATTTGCAACCAATAAGTATACCACCTAACATTAGGCCTTACAGGTATCCATATGCATAGAAGAGTGATATTGAACGTATGGTCCAAGAAATGTTAGAGGTTGGCATCATTCAACCCAGACAAATTTCTCTCTCTCCACCAATGGTGATGGTTACAAAAAGGGATGGTTCTTTGCGTATATGTCCACAATATAGATAGCTTAACAAAATGACCATAAAATATAAGTTTCCTATTCCTATCATTTATGAATTATTAGATGAACTACATAGAGTTATTTTCTTTACTAAGTTGGATCTTCATTCAAGATATCATTAAATCATAATGAGGAATGAAGGCATTCCCAAAACGAATTTTAAAACACATGAAGGTCATTATGAGTTTTTGGTTATGCCATTTGGACTTAATAATGCACCTTCAACATTTCAAAGCTTGATGAATTCTATTTTCAAGCCCTTCCTTAGAAAATTTGCGTTAGTATTTTTTATGACATACTAATCTATATAAAATCTTGGGAAGAGCATGTACAACATCTTGACAGAGTGTTACAACTACTGGAAGAGCAACAACATTATGCAAATCCTTCCAAGTGTGCCTTTGGGGTTAAAGAAGTGGAATATTTGGTTCGTATTGTATTTCATGAAGGTGTAAAAGTGGACCCTAACAAAATTAAAGTTATGAGGGAATGTCCAATTCCAAAAACCTTGAAGAAACTTAGAGGATTATTAGGATTGACAGGGTATTACCGTAAATTTTTCAAGAACTATGGTCAAATAGAAGAACCTCTAAAAACATTATTAAATAAGGAAGCATTTTCTTGGACTCAAGAAGCAACTAAAGATTTTTAAAAACTTAAGGAGGCTATATGTACAACTCATGTACAACTCATGTTATGGCCACACCTAAATTCACAAAAACATTTATTATGGAGTGTGATGCAACGAGACTTGGAATTGGTGCAGTTCTAATGAAATAAGGAAGGCCCCTTTCCTTTGAAAGTAGCCAACTTAAAGGAAAAAACTTAATAAAACCCATTTAAGAAAAAGAAATGTTGGACATGCTACATGCAATTAAGAAATGGCACCCTTACCTATTATGAAGACACTTCAAAGTAAAATGAGATCATGATAGTTTGAAGTACTTCTTGGAGCAATGATTATCTTCAGGAGAGAAACAAAAATGGGTTACAAAGATGTGAGGTTATGACTTTGAAATTATCTACAAAAAAAGGAAAACATAATATTTTGGTAGATGCCCTTACAAGGAAAGAAGAAGAAACTAAAAGTTCACTATGTGTTATTTCTATTCTGCAATTTGATTGGGTGGAAGAAGAAAGGATAGAGTAGAAGCAAGATCAGTCAACAACTACAAGAGGACCCCAATTAATTAGATAATTTTGTATGGAAGAATGATTTTCTATGGTATCATGATCGCCTATATTTATGTAAAAATTACCAACTCAAACAGAAGGTCCCTCTAGAATTGCACACTTATCCTTTAGGAGGACATTCGGGATTCTTGAAAACATAAGACGAGATCAAGAAGGATTTTTTCTGGAAAGGTCTTAAAATTGATGTTCAAAATTTTGTGTATGAATGTGTGGTCTACCAACAAAATAAGGGAGAGATAATCAAGAAACTAGGTCTCCTACAAACATTAGATATGCCAAGTCAACGTTGGGAAAAAAATTCAATGTATTTTATTACAAGTTTACCCAAATCTGAAGGAAATATTGTCATCATGGTAGTAGTGGATTGACTGACAAAATATGCACATTTTTTTCTCTCTTTCTCATATTTTTAAAGCAAGTACGAAAATTGTATCCTTCATTGAAATAGTTCAAAATATACATGGAGTCCCCAAGATTATTGTAAGTGACAGGGATCCAATTTTTATTGGAAAATTTTGGACTGGATTGTTTTCTTGTTTGGGTACTCAATTGGCTCACGGATCATCTTACCATCCTCAATCCAATGGGAAAACTGAGATTATGAATAAATGTCTAGAAGGATATATTTTTTGCTTTGCATTAGATAAACAGACATAATGGGTCAAATGGTTTCCCTTGGTGGAATCATGGTACAACACATGCTTCCATACTTCATCAAAAATGTCCCCATTTCAAGCACTTTATGGTTATCATCCTCTATCCAGCACATCACCCTTGAAAGAGACTACAAAGGTTCAAGTAGTGGAGGACCACATAGGGAACCAAGAAGAGGTTTTCAAACTATTGAAGGACAACTTGGTTATGGCACAAAACAGGATGAAGCAACAATCAGATCAACATCGCAATGAAAGGGAATTTGAAGTGGGGGATTGGGTATTTTTGAGACTACAACCATATAAACAGATGTCCCTCAAGCAACAAAAGAAGGACAATAAATTATCACCCAAATATTATGGACCCTATAAGGTTTTGCAAATGATTGGAAGTATGAATTAAAAATTAGAGTTTCCTCCATATTCGCATGTACATCCATTCTTCCATGTTTCTTTCTTAAAGAAGATAATCGACAACAAGATCCCAGTCCAAATTGTTTTACCAAAGATTAATGAAGAAGGGAAAATTATACTAGAACTAGAAACAATCCTTGAAACAAGGATTAAGCAACTAAGAAATAGATCAATTAAATAGTACCTCGTCAAATGGAAGAACCTACCAATGGAACAAGCGACATGGGAAGATGGGTTCTTCATGAAGAAACACCCATGGTCAGTCAAGTCTTGAGGACAACACTTGTTTGAAGGGGGGGGGGGGATTTTAATCCCTAGACAAAGCCCCATGTTATGTATAAAACCCCTTATTAATCCCTAGATATTGAATCATTGCAATCCTATTGTTATATTTGTATGTAGGCGAGAACCCTTCATTGCACCCTTTCATTATAATTGTACACTTTGTATCCTATTATATACCAAGGAGACCTAGT
This sequence comes from Picea sitchensis, assembly GCA_010110895.2. Taxonomy (NCBI): domain Eukaryota; kingdom Viridiplantae; phylum Streptophyta; class Pinopsida; order Pinales; family Pinaceae; genus Picea; species Picea sitchensis. The sequence goes on along the minus strand of SNQJ01S0000680.1, from coordinate 589,181 downwards.
CTTAGGATAATCTTATCTCTTCTCATATTGTCTTCTAAATTGGATATATTGTAAAAGAAGGTTTCCCCCTCGAAGTGGATTGTATTCCTTGACTTTTTGTGATTTTTAAAGTGTGGCTCATAACATTACCCCTCCTCTTTGATCAAAATAAAAATTGATGAAATAATGAGAATCATCATTAATAGGTTTATTGTATCTAGTGTTTAGTTCAACATTTGATTCTTTCACTACTCTCTGACAAATATGAATAATGATTTAATGGGATAAACATAGTAAATATATATTATCAAGATTTATTGAATTACCAAACCTAATCCTTGATACCATTTTTCAGGATCTAGGGCCCTTGAGAACATTTCTTACTCGTTCCTTTGTTTTAAACATTGTAATTTGTAATATAGTAGTCATTTATTCTTCCCTCCCTCATTCATAACTTGTGGGATCTTTGAGTATAGAAAGACAAAATCCATGAAGGTTGTGACACGAGAACGGGGTTACTCACTTTTCCACGAGGGGTTACTCCTTACTGATAGATGAAGGAAGAGAACATGTGATGGATGATAGTCATAAGTTTATCATGAAGTGTATAAACTCTTGAGATATCAATGGGAATAGACATATATTGATTGGATTGATGCATTGGAAACACACATATATATTGACCAATGCCTTTATTTCTTTTCTTTTTTTGCATTGGGCCTTTCAACAAACAATTTGATATATGGATGGCGATAATGAGATAGGGAAGTGGTGCCATAACTATATGCATGGATTTTGGAGCCTTAATGGTGTCTCAAATCCCATGAGGAGTGTTAATGAGTTTGTTACAGGGTACATATTATTATTGTTATTGTTATTATCATTATTTCTTAATTTTCTTATAATTAGTTTTTCATTTTTATTTTTTTCTTTCTAGGTTACACTGTCCATGGAAAACCCCCAAGTACTTCCCCTCATTTTGAGGATGTTACCCAGGTTAAACCATAGAATCTTCAGGGCACAAGGTCAATCAACAATAAGGCCCGAAGACATTACAACGATATACTCATTAAAAGCTCAACATGTCACTTGTGGGAATTGAACCTAGGTGAGGAGAATAATAAACATTCCTCCCAACCACCTAAACTAAACCCAATTAATAAATTTTCATTTTTCTTTATATATATGAACATTTCCATGTGTATGAACATTTCCTTATGTATTATGTTTAAATGTAAACTATCTTTTATATGTTTATAAAATATTTTTAATGTGAAAAAAAAAAATACTAAAGTACCTATTTATATATATTTAACACATTTTGTATGAAAAAAAACACTAAAATACCTATTTATATGTATTTAACACATTTTGTATATTTGTAGTAATATTTTATTATATCCCACCTTAATATACAATATATTTTTTTGACATATTCGTATGTAGAGATTTCATTCTACCTTAATATTATTATGTGTTCGTACATCCACTCTATATTATGTGTTCGTACATCCACTCTATATTATGTTAGTGTATTGGCATACTCTTATATTCATTTTTGCCTTAATACTTTTATGCATATTCTCACTCCATGCTATTCTTTTTTTTATGCATATTCTCACCCCATGTTATCCCTTTTCTTTGATAAAATCAAAATCATCACCCCATGTTATCCCTTTTCTTTGATAAAGTCAAAATTATCATCATTAGTAAATTTATTTTCTCTAGTGTTTAGTTCAATGTTTGATTCTTCCACTTCTCTTTCACAAAGTTGGACAGTGATTTAATGAAATAAAGATAGTAAATATTTATTAACGATATTTGTTGAATTACAAAACCTAGTCCTTAGTCCTTAATACCATTTTTCAGGATCTAAGGCCAATGAAAACGCTTCTTACATATTCCTCTAGTTTAAACATTAGACTTTGTAACATTGTAGTCCTTCGTTCTTCCCTCACTCACTTGTAAATTGGACGATCTATGCACATAAAAAGCCAAAAACCACTGAGGTTGTGATGTGAGAAGGGAGTTTTGCCTTACTTTTCTAGAAGGGCTTGATAGATGAAGGAAGCAAATATGGGGTGGATGATAGTTGTAAGACTATGTATAATGCACTCTTGAGAAATCAATGGTATTGGACATATATTAATTGGAATGATGCACTCGAAACACATATATTGAGTAACGTGTAAATTATATATTATACATTTATCAAGTATTTTTATTTTTAATGTGAAAAAACATAAAAATAAAAAATATGTTAGAGTTATATTTATTTATATATTTTTTATATAATTATATTTTTATTTAGTTTGGTGGATTAGTTTGAGTGAACGAGTATTGTGGTTATAATGTATAAGATATCAGGGTTAAGTCTAGGGTCAGTTATATTGTTGATATTGTTGGACCTAACTTGATGTCCCCGTCGAGTTAGGTCCCATAATCAGGGTCGACGGTTTACCCCATTTACCATCCCTGAAACATGAAGAAATACTCGTAAAATTTTCTACAAAAATTTCCTTGGAAAAAAAATTACATTCATATTTTATTGTTAAACATATTCCTATGTGAATGTTTCATTCTACCTTAATATTTGTATTCATTTATACATCCAATCTATATTATTTAGTGTATTAGCATAATTTTATCTTCATTTTACCATAACACTCATATGTAGATTCTCACCCCACACTACTCCTCATATTTAATCATAATCAAAATTAATTTCAAAATTAATGAAATAATGAGAATCATCATAATAAAATTATTTGCATTGATGTTTAGTTGAATGCTCATTCTTCCACTACTCTTTCATAAATATGAATAATGATTTCAAATATGAACAATGATTTAATGGGATAAACATAATAAATATTTGTTGATTAGATTTGTTGAATTACCAAACTTGGTCCTTAATATGATTTTTCAAGATCTGGGGCCAATTAGAATTTTTCTTACACTCTCCTCTATTTTAAACATTAGATTTTGTATTATAATAGTCATTTATTCTTCCCTCCCTCATTCATAAATTGGAGGATCTATGCACATAAAAATCCAAAATCCACCAAGGTTGTTATGTGTGAAGAGTGTTATTCCTTACTTTTTCACATTACTTCTTGTTGATGGATAAAGAAAAGATGGGGTGGATGATAATATTAAGGATATCAAGAAGTATATAAGTATATACACTCTTTGAGAGATCAATAGATGTGGATATATATTGATTGGATTGGATCGATGCATTGGAAACACATATATATTGAGCAATGTTTTTATCTCTTTTTTTAATAGTGGCCCTGGTCACAAATAGTGTCATAGATGAATGGTGGCAATGAGATGTTTTTTTAAATAGTGGGCCTTGTCACAAATAGTGTTATAGATGGATGGTGGCAATGAGATGGGACAACAACACCATAACTATATGCATGGAATGATTCCTTAATGGTATCTTAAAGTTCAATAGGAGTATTATTGAGCCTATTAGGAGTGTTATTGAGTCTATTAGAGGTTTTTATTACTATCCATGTTCGAATCTTAGATCAATATCAAAAATTACTTTGATTGTAATAGCTTTGTATACCAATGTAGATCCATTTTAACTTTAGATTTATCATGTGTCGAGAGGGATCAAATCCCATGTGGTGCAAACCATTTTTTTTAGTGTAAAATTTGAGAAACTTTTTTCACCTCAAGAGATTTTATCCCTCTTGTCACATGATAGATCCAGAGTTAATATGGATCTACATTGTTTTCACTTGTAGGTGACAGCTTCAAAATTCTATATGATCATCATTGTTTATATGCATATGCTTTAGAAGAAGTTGTTGCTTTGAAATTTATTTAGTATCATCTATAATATGGAGAGGACTATCAAGAAATCCACTTCAAAAGTTACATGAGGACTAAGATGATAGTAATAAAATAACAATGATAAATTATCACAAGGATGAATAGTAAGAAATTAATAAGATGCATATAATAAATAAGATATGGATTGCACAATGATAAATCTCAATCTTTCTTCTCCATATTTTCTTATAACCACACTGTATATTTCTCATCTTTTCATATTGATCATATGAGGAGGAATTTGAAATCACAGATCATTCAAACTTTTAAATCAATATATTGCATTAAATATCATAGCCTACCTCTCTTTCTTTCCAATATTAGTAGTTTCTCTCTCCAACCTCATGTGTTTCTCATAATTATATTTACATTATATTGCATACTTTTGGTTTTAATGCATTGTCTATATCAATGATTCATGTCACCATACTTTCTCATGTATGGAAAAAAAGAAATTTTTCCATTGAATATATTATTGGATTCTTTGCAACTGTCTCAAGCAGTGAGTTGTGAACACTCTTCTGCCATGCAAACTCAAACTGAGACATTGTTGAAATTGGAGGAGGAAGGAGAAAAAACAAAGAATAAATTCGCAGCACACCAAAATATTGTTAAACTTGAATCTGAAAAACACATATTGTTGGAACCTCGGGTTTTGATCGGTCATCACACTTCTCCTGGAATCAGTCAATCGGGTGGCCAACCAACATATGGAAATAGTGGATCGAGCAATCAATCAGATATCTACATCAATCGGTCGAGTAGTCGACAAAAATTTCGGTCGAACACTCAACCAACAGTCAAAGACAGTCGATCAGGGGATCGACCAATCGAGCAATCGACTACGACTTGGATGCATGGACGATCGGGTTGAGAAATTTTGAGGAGATGACTAGACATCATGGATTTGACAGAGTCAACTCTAACCATCGATGGTTTTATGTGGACAAATATTCCCTATTTATAAAGAGTTGGTTATATATTGAGACTATAAATACAAGAACTGATGGGTCATTATCAAATGTGTCATATGTTATTGGGAACATGTGTGAATATTTTCAACATGCATTATGATTTTCTAATCACAATTCGTTGTGCTCAAGTGTTGTAACAGTGTCTTTAGACACCACCTTTTTACTTTGAATTTATCCCTTTTTTACTATCTATAGTTTTGTTTGTTTGTTTCATATCAAGTTACACCCAATCCCCAACATGGTATCAGAGCGACTAGTTGAGACCTCGCCTATTGTCTGCAAATATTGTTGATTTGGATCTATTTGTGATTGACTCTAGGTCGGTGATTTGTTGACTATAACTTATTGAAACAAATCAAACCTCTTTAGATATTGAAGATGGATTCAAATATTGACTAGGTTGTTTTGAATGGATCAAACTATGATGTCTAGACACCAGACATGGAAACCCTACTGAAGAGTAAAGGACTGTGGAAATATACAAAGACTATGATTCCAAATTCTATAGACAATCAAATGAAGTTTAATGTTGATGGAAAGAAGGATGAGTCTGTGGAGGTCATCATGACCTATATCTCATGAGAAATTTGATTTCACACCAACAGAATCAACTGCCCTTAGTAAGTCTAGAAGAAGTTAAATTTTTTGTTCGACAAAGTCGATGAAAGCCATGTCATGCAATTGAAGAAAGAGTCGATCTCTCTTGATCATCATTCTTTCAATAGAATTGAGGACTATTTGGCGCATGTGAAGGAACTACAGTTGAAATTGGGAGAATGTGGGAAGAATTATCAGAAGAAAGATCGACAAATAATCAAGTTGTTCTTGATGAATTTGAGAAAATTGTTTGACGTGTTCATTTTGACTTTCCAAACCAATTGGCAGGCACGCAAGGAAGATGGTAAGGATTATACCTTTAAAGTATCATGTGGCTTACTTATTAGTGATCAACACAAATCACTTGATGAAGGGAAGCTTGGTGGAAAACATGAAGCTCAATTTCTCAAGGGGAAGGGAAAGGTGAATCATAAGGAAAGATGACGGTTTGATACCCATATACAAAGACTGGAATGCCTTGAATAGAAAACTAAAGGGAAGACAGATGCACACTATAAGAATCAAAATAATACATGTTAGTATTGTGGAAATACTGGACATGTGGAGAGAAATTGCCACAAGAAGAGAGATGACTTAGAGGAGAAATTCAAGCGTTGTGAAGGAGACGGGTCGATTGTTCGTCGACCTGCTGATAATTTCTCCTTCCAATTCAAAAATTCCCAATTATTTCTTTCTCATTCTGCGTAGAATGATTGGGTAGTTGATTATGGATGCACTCATCATATGGCCAAGGATGTTTTCTTGTTAATGTCCCTAGATAAAGTTGTATAGATAAAGATTTATGTTGTTGATGACTTTTCTCTCAAAATTGTTGGTCATGGTGATGTTCCCTTTCGAAAAGGGAGAATTTTTTAAGTCTATCATGTGTCAAACCTTAGTTCCAATTTGTTGTCAGTTTCTCAATTAACATAGACATGCAAGATCGTGGAGTTTTGGCCAGATCAATTCTGTGTTCGAGATTTGAAGAAAGGTCAATCTATTGTTGTTGGAGGGTTTCTTGACCCTAAGGACAGTTTGTATAAGTTTTGTGACACGACTCGGCCCGACTCTAAACCGATTGCTCTTGTTGCTCACACTAATGAACAAAGTCGAATTTGACATGAACGACTTGGACACCTATTTTTTTTAAGTCTACAGTCAATGGAAACATAGAATATGGTTTTTGGTCTACCTGAATTTTTTCCCCCAAATGGAGTCTATAGAGGATGTGTAACATCCTCGATATAATCCCCAGTTTAAATAATGCATAATATAGATACGAAATGGAACCACGACCAAGTGATGTATATGTGAATCATATTTTTTAATTTTAATAATTACAATGTGATTCCAGTTGTTGGGGGAGATGGAAAGATATGGGGGTTGATTGATCCACAAGAGAGGGGAGGGTCTAAAAGAATGTCTAAGAGAGGGGTCCAAGGGGGAATTACCCATGTCTATTAATTAAAACCCACTTTCTTGAATTTTATTACTATTGGCATATGAACCTTATAATTTCTAATTGACTATCCCTAAATCCAATCATTGAATACATGTAAGAGGGTGTGTGTGAGAAGTCGCATCCCATGGTTATTGGGAGCATGGGTTGTAAAACCCCTATTTCCCCTGGCTTGTAAATATAACTATATTTTTCTAAAAGGGTAGTGTAAATATTTATGATACTAATGTAAAAAGGGAAATGTTGGACAACTATTGAGGGGGGCTTTCCTACACAAGTTATGATGCCATGAGAGGGAAAACAATGAGGAAATTTCTCTTGCCAATTTAAATTCAATAAAAATCTATATTGCCCATTTTCTAGAATTGTAGTTAAAGGAGGAAGTTTGTAGTTCAACCATCAGCTTCACACACTTATGAAAAGGAATGGATGTTGTACCAAAACTTCCTTACCTCAGAAGATGGGTAGAAAAGTACCCATCTAGAGGATTTTGGGTTGACCCACAAATTGGGGGATTTGACCCACGAAATCTTGTTGAAGAATGCAAGAAATGAAGGGAAAATGGTGAGAAGAGAAGAGGAGAGATAGTTAGTTGAGTCTGGGAGCCATTTTATAAGTAGAGAGGATGTAGAGGAATGGTATGGTGACCATTTTTGAAGAGGGAGAGCATGTGCAGCTCTATGGTTCTGAAGAGAACTGAGAAAACAAATCGATCTAAGTGTAGGAATTGTGGGGTAGTGTTTTATAATCAAGTTGATAAACGGAGCTCCAAAGAGTTTCAGTGATTGAGAAATAAATCATAGTAGTCTCCCTTGCTTGGTGGATAAAAAATGGGACTGTCAGGTTCCTGTGGGAAAAGGAGAGTAACCTTGGCGCATTCATATAAGGGTATGAATGTGGCCATGAACATTGGCACATTGATTAAAGTCATTCAATATTTGAATTTCATTTGGAAAGTTTGGTATTTTGAAATGATGCATGTGTAAATAATGATATTTCATTTTTCTTTGTATCATTGAATAGAAGAAAATGATTTGACTATTAGTATGCACAATTTTGAAGATATAATGTGCATAAGAACTAACAATTTGTTTGGCCATGTGAAGATGGAGTTGCAGGAAGAAGGGTCTTGGATATGGAAGCAGAAGTAAGCCCAGAAGGAATACCAATGCCCATTGAGCCAAACTTCTATGGGAAGTAAAATCCCATACTTGTGAATCTAGTTCCTGTGTGGAACAGATCTGAAAATAAAATGAGGAATTTGGAAATCTGTGAATGACAGGTTTGCAAGAAACTTATAAATTGGAATTGATGAGAGCATCTCATGGTTACTGTATGTATGTGACATAGGTGAGATGAAAGATATGTTTGGGAAGGACATATGATGGTTTTCAAGTTGGAAAAGCATAGAGAAAATCTATTGTTGTGACATGAGAACCCTGTTATAATCCATGATCTCCATAGAAGATGTTTTGTTGTGGTAACATAGGTCGGAGGGACGCCTCGACTGTAAGACTCGGTAAAATCTCAGAATCTATTCTTGTGATAGAAATCCTTGGCAAGGCAATATGGATCACTCGATGAATGCATAGCAAAGAAGGAGATACCTGAGCTTGGGCCTAGAGGGTGAGTGACTACAAGGAAGGAGAGACTTCGATAATTCTTGTAAATTATTAGTTGGGATCATGCACACAATGGGTATGTCAAGGAAAAAAATGGGTCAAGTTAGTAAGACATCCAACTGGATGCAGATCCATGAAATTGCACAGATAATTATTGTGTTGATATAAATATTCCCTCTTGAGTTTTGAACAACAGTAAAAAAAAATTGCATGAAATTGTGATTTATATGCTTGTTATTTGAAAATCATTGTAGGCATATGAAGAAGGGCAAGAGTCTCGGAAAGGACCATGTGGATAAAATGGAAATGTCTCTAAAGAAGCTAAAGCATGAGGCATGATTGGTGTTGCGGAGATGTAAAGAACACTAAGGACATTGTTCCTTTAAGGGGGAGTGCATTGTAATACCCCTATTTCCCCTAGCTTGTAAATATAACTATATTTTTCTAAAAGGGTAGTGTAAATATTTATGCTACTAATGTAAAAAGGAAAATGTTGGATAATTGTCGAGGGGGGGGTTCCTACACATGTTATGATGCCATGAGAGGTAAAACAATGAGGAAATTCCCCTTGCCAATTTAAAATTCAATAAAAAACCATATTGCCCATTTTTTCTAGAATTGTAGTTAAAGGAGGAAGTTGGTAGTTGAACTATTAGCTTCCCACATTTATGAAAAGGATTGGGTGTTGTACCAGAACTTCCTTGCCTTAGAATCATGGGTATAAAAGTACTCATCTAGAGGATTCTGGGTTGACCCAAGAATTGGAGGATTTGACCCACGAAATCTTGTTGGAGAAGGTAGGAAATGAAGGGAAAATAGTGAGCAGAGAAGAGGAGAGATAGTTAGTTGAGTCTGGGAGCCATTTTATAAGTAGAGAGGATGTAGAGGAATGGTCTGGTGACTATTTCTGAAGAGGTAGAGCATGTGCATCTCTCTGGTTCTGAAGAGAACTGAGAAAACAAACTTATCTGGGTGTAGGAACTATGGGGAAATGTTTTCTAATCAAGTTGAGAAACAGAGTTGCAGAGAGTTTGAGTGATTGAGAAAGAAATCAAATTAGTCTCCCTTTCTTGGTGGATAGAAAATGGGACTGCCAAGTTCTTGTGGGAAAAGGAGAGTAAACTTTTTCCCTTATTGTTGTTGAGAAAAATAAGAACTTATCTCTCATGGCATCATGACCTAGCTGGGGGTGTCCAGTTGAGGAATACACCAGGAGAAACTATTCCTATTGTTGCATGGAAAAGGGAACACCCTTCAGCAGTTGCCAACTAATTCCAAGCTTTAGATAAGTGCTTTTCCAAGTTTTTTATTTACTCGACTGGTTTATTTTATAATATGGATTTCAAGTGTTAGATGCTTGCAGAAATTATTCTCATGTTTAAATGTTGAAATTTGTGGTTTTGATTACCTGGTTGGCTAGGAAAAATATGAAGTAAAGTTTTGGAAATCATATATTGTCATTGATTTCCTTCCTACTCCTGTCTAGAAAAGGAAATTCGTTGGTAATGAGATCTAAACCAAATTGGAGCAGAATATTGGTTGATCATATGTATTAGTCTATATAAACTAATTCTCAAGTGGTAGTAAAATCAAGCCATCGTAATCATCCCCAATCAGCTTGGTAATTACGAAAGTGCAACCTTCTATTTGGAATTAGAAGGCTAGGCATAGGACTTTGGCCTCTCTGTTGGTCTGGAAATCCTACCAGACCTAGTACTTGAAGAAAGATAATCCCATGTTTGACAATAAGAGAACAAGCCACACATTAGAGAAGAGGCAAAGTATTTTTGCAAACAAACATTAGGAAAGGAATGAGAAATGCACTTTAAGTTTCTAAATGTGGAGTGAAATGAAAATTTAAAATTTAAAATATTGTGAGTAATCAAAATCCATTTGAATTTGGTAAGCAACAGATTTTACTTGGAATTTCACTGTAAATTTGTATTCCAAAGGGAAATATTTAGGAATATTGACTAACTCCTTGAAAATAGGAAAGAAAGGCAGGTAAATAGGGGATTAGTAATCCCCGGTAAAAACCATTGTTTTACCATGGATAATTCCACTCCAAGAAATATATTAATATGGAAAAATAATTTTAACAAATTAATGTTTCCTGAATATAGGTGTATATATGTAAATGCATTTATGTATTTATATGTTTTTCTGGGCAAATGTGAGCAAATGGTGAGATCTAGTAAACTCTGGTAAAATATCAAAGTTATCATTTAGATATTCTATTAATTGAATAATAAGTTTACAAAACGTATAAATTTCTTAACCTGGTGTTCGATTAATGGAGATTGGAAGTTTCTTCCTTCTATGTAAAAATTTTTAACTACACTGAAATTTCCTAGTTATGAAATTCATACTTTACTCAGACAGATCGACGCTCTTGGAGAAACTTCATTAATGGAGTTATATAAATTCTCCTATTTTTCTCAACACAGAAGTATGTATAAAATGCATAATTCTTTAATTATTAAAGGCTTGGAAAATATATGTAGCTCCTCGTATACTTTTAACGTGAAAATATATCATATTAAATATTAAACTAAGCTCGTTGGTGATTGGTCTTTGGATTCTGAAGCCATCGGAGCGATGGAATGGACATTATGAAGTTTAAGTGAATTTTAATTATTACCCCTTCCCTTTCCTAATTGGTTGTCAGATAAGTGAGAGGTGAGCACGTAAAGAAGGTTTGAATTACCGAAGATTAAATTAAAACATGAAACGTTATATATATATATATATATATATATATATATATTCATTTTTATTCAAAGCCTACTTGTCGGAGTTATGAAAAAGGAATGAATTATCGGAGTGTGAAGAGTTGGAGAATGAGGGCCATAGTATTATATGGTCATATATATGTTTTAATAATAAAACACTTTGCTTTTCAGAGTGTTGATATGACTACATGTATTCCAAGCCCGAATGGATATAATATTCAATATTATAATAATACAACACGGACACCACAAAACCCTTTTTGAGTTGAATTTCGGAGTTGACCGATCGAAATAAACGGAAGGGAGCTTTCGAATAGATAGTGAAGCCATCAGAGCGATGGCAAGAGTATTTATAAAGGGTCCCACACATATACAATGTTACACATGAGGTTTAAGTAATTAAATACCAAAGAGTGGTATTCTATGAAATATTAAGTGAGTATTTTAATTGGATTATAGGAGAGGGACAAATGTCATTCTCTAGTCAAGCAAGCCTAAGCACCCTATGGTGACATGGCGAGTTGATGTTGACTAAGAGCATCAGTGTGATGACACATGTTAATCTTCAGTTGGTTGATGAGTTGAGTGGGGTCCAGTAGGATTGGTAAACCTTAGGTGTTGAATGGAATCCTAACCGTAGGTCAGGATATCTTGCATGCATCGAGACCGTCCATCGAGGGAAAGGGAATTATTCCTCGATACCTCAGGTTCAGAGTGGAGAGACTGTGAAAATTGCTCAAACTCTAAATGGATGGTATCAAGGGGGAATATTCATCGATACCATATTTATCGGAGGTAATCAAAGAGTGTTTCGGGAGAATGCCTGATTTACGATGGATGCAGGCCTGCGTGGACAGAAGTTTCACTGTGGCAGGCTAGGCTAGAGCCACATCAAGACCATGGTGTCTCCACCTCAGTTGGAGTAGACAATGAGAGGTCACAAGGATGCCATGTGACAGTAAGAGAGATGTTTTCTATGTAAACCTGAGAACTTTGGAAGGTCATAACCCTCGTTCTAGAGCTCATTTTTTAGCGAACTTACCATTGTTGGAAATATCTTGATGAGCAGAAGATGATGGGGATGTAATAGGGAAGATTTAATATCATTAGAAGAAGCAAAAATTTAATACCTCATCCCTTAAAAAAGAACTTAGGAGGTTGGGTGTGTGACATGGGGGATGAGTACAATCAGTTTGGAGAAGAGTGTACATCAAATAAGTAAGCCAAAGTGAGAAAAATTGTATGGGAAGTTACAACAGTTTTTGGAGAGTCATGTTTTGCATGAACAAGAAGCAGAGAATAGGGAGGAATAGCTTTGGAGACGGAGCAACCATGGAGGGTGAATTTTGGAGCATATTTGGAGCAAAGGAATGAATATTCAGGTTGTCATACCTAAAGAGCGAACTCTTGTGTGAGTTGTGTTGTAACAGCGAGTGATTATTGTTGTTTTCCTAGTAGTTTTCCTAGCAATGAGCTCCCTTGAGTTTCCTAGTAGTGATATCCCTGGTTATGTGTGCCAGGGAGACCCTAATAAAATGGATGGGATGCCCTATGGACTGAGAGTAGTGAAGGGGTACATTCCTTGGGTTGGGAAATTCGAGAAGAAGAGAGATGGTGGAAAATTAGGATTGTTGTAGGAGAATACTAGTGGGTTGTGTGATTTTTTGAGCTGTGAGTGGATAGTGAGAGACCACCCTCTTTTTTGGATTTCTAGCCCCGGATCAGGAGTGACTCGTTGTTGAAATTTGGAACAACAAGTTTATGGTTGGGTGGAACTTATGTCCCAAGAAATTGGTTGCACAACCATTTTTAAAAGATAAGTGTTTTATCATGTTTATGTGTGGCATTATGAGTTTAATTTTTGTGTATTAACTATGTGTTTGAGAACAATTTATATGTTGTTGTATTTGATTTTATTAGTTGCATTTTATGTTTATTTTAGAATATTATAGATGCATCTATTTCATGGTATTGGAAAATGGTTAAAATTGTATGTTTTCATGTAGTTGGTAACTTACAAGATTAGTTAGAAAAAACATTTAATTTTATGGGTATTTTCGCAGGTAATGGACCTCAGTTGGGCTGGGGAACGTTACAGGATATGTTTTGGGTAAGAATCATCATGCACCCTTTGACTTTGGCAAAGTGTGACGAGCACAAAACTTCCTGGAGATGGTTCAGAATAATCTTTGTTGCATCAACCTTCCTTAGCAGGTGCAAGGTATATTTTGACTTTTATTGATGATCTCTCTCATTTCACTTGGGTTTATTTCCTACAAAATAAGAATTATGCCTTTGAAAAGTTCAAAGAATTCAGGGCCTTTGCTGAAAAACAATGTAGTTGACCCATCAAGTGCTTGAGATCATACAATGGTGGTGAGTATGTGAATCGACCTTTTGAAGAATACCTTGTTCGATATGATATTGAATGGCAGCAGTCGATTCCTCATACCCTTCAGTGGAATGGCATTGTAGAATGCAAGAATAGGAGATTAGTCGAAATGGCTAGATTTATTTTGCAAGCCAAAGACTTTCCTCCTCACTTCTAGGATGAAATCGTTTATTGTGTAAACTATCTACCCAATCACATCTCGACTTGAGTTGTTTCGTCTGTGACTCCAATTGAATGGTGTGGAAGAAATCCCTCAGTCAACCACCTCTATGTGTTTGGATGTGTTTCTTGGGCTCATATTTTCAATGATTGCATAAAGAAATTAGATGCAAAGGGTCATGGTTGCATCATGATGGGATAATCTAAAGAGTCTAAAGTCTATCGACTATTTGACCCTATCAGACAATAGATTATTATCAGAATAAATGTATGGTTTGATGAGAAGTCTTTAGGGATTAAGTTATTGAATGCCTCCTCTAGTTTACTAGAAGATGGTCCCTTTGATTTTTTCTCTGAAAATGGCGCTCCTATTTTTTTTGTCAATCCTTTGACTAGTATGTCAGCCCCCAAGTCTACTAGTTAGTCGATTTCTGTTTCGGCTGGTTTGCCATCTCCTTCGACTAAAACTGTTCTAACTTATTATCTCCCTTATGCAGTGGAAATAAGTTCACCCCTTTCTCATCTAACCTAATGGGATGGTAAGAAAATTGAATTTGTTGTTCTCGATGTCAACAATATTTCTAATAGCCAAAAAAATCACAGTCAGAAGTAGCATGTCAATGTTTCTTTGATGACTTGTGTGCTTGAAACTTGTGATCTTATTACCTACTCACATGCACAAGGACAACATGAATGGGATCAAGCTATGCAGACTGAAATGGATTCTCTATTGAAGAATCACACTTGGGATTTAGTTCCCCAAANTGTTTCTTTGATGACTTGTGTGCTTGAAACTTGTGATCTTATTACCTACTCACATGCACAAGGACAACATGAATGGGATCAAGCTATGCAGACTGAAATGGATTCTCTATTGAAGAATCACACTTGGGATTTAGTTCCCCAAACTCAAGGGCATAACATTGTGAAGTGTCGATGGGTCTACAAGACCAAATTTACCTTTGAAGGTGTTGTTGAGCATCATAAAGCTTGCTTGATTGCAAAAGGATTTTCTCAATAAGAAAGCATTGACTACACTGAGACATTTTCTGATGTTGCAAAGGTGAACTCTGTCGATTAATTATTTCCCTGGTTGATTGTTTTGGATGGAATATCCACTAGATGGATGTGAAGAGTGTTTTTCTTCATGGTGACCTATCTGAAGAAAAAAAATATGGAACATCCTCCTGTTTTTGTGACATATTTTGATCTTGTTTTTCAAATTTAGAAGTCTCTTTATGGTTTGAAGCAAGCTCCCAGAGCTTGGTATTCTAAGATTGATAGTTTCTTTCTTCGTCTTAGTTTCAAACATTGTGAATCTAATCACAGTTTATATGTACTTCATGTTCATGGAAATACCTTGATTATTGTTGTATATGTTGATGACCTTGTCATAACTAGAAATAACATTGATCTCATTCTTAGATTGAAGAAACAACTTGCTAACTCTTTTGACATGATAGATCTTGGTATTATGCATCATTTTTTGGGTCTTTAAGTATTACCATTTTCTGATGGTCTTTTCATTTCACAATATAAATATGTAATGGATATCTTCGCACGTTTTAAGATGGCGTATTGTAAGCCATGTGCTACTCCTTTTTAGTATGGAGTTAAGTTGAGTAAAACCTGTCAATCTTTGAAAGTCGATGCTACTCTCTATCGACAACTGGTTGGTAGTCTCACTTATCTCACACATAGTCGACATGACATTTCTTTTGTTACTAGTGTGGTTTATCATTTTATGCAAGATCCTAGAGAAAGCCATTGGAAAGTTGTCAAAAGGATTGTTCATTATCTCAAGGGTACCACTCATATTGGTATCAAGCATTGTCGAAGTTTTGATTTGTTGGTTGGATTCACCAAATCTGTATGGGCAGGAAATAGTAATGATTAGAAGTCCACCTCTAGCTATGTGTTTCACTTCGGCATTGGACTGTTGGTTTGGTCATGCAAGAAACAGAAGGTAGTCTCTATGTCGACTACAGAAGGAGAGTATCGTGGCATCATTCATGCAGGTACAGAGGCAATATGGATTCACCAACTCTTGGGTGAGCTTGGGTTTCATGTAAATACTTTGACTACCCTCTACAGTGATAATCAAAGTGTGATTCAAGTTGTTGAAAACCTGGTTGCACATAGTAAGATGAAACATGTTGAGCTTCATGCTCCCTATTTGAGACAGTTGGTTCAAGATAACATTGTCTGTCTTGTTTATTGCAGAATAGATGATCATATTACTAATATATTTATAAAACCTTTGTTTGAAGCTACATTTGTCAAGCTCCTTTCGATGCTTGGGCTTTAGGAAGCTACAATTATGGGGGGTTGTCCTACTGAATTAATTTCACCTCCTGAATATCCAGAACCATGTGTTGATCGAGGAGTGTTGGAACCTTGGGTTCTGATGGTTTATCACACTTCTCCTTGAATCTATCGGTCGAGCGGTCGACCAACATATGGAAACAGTCATTTGGGCGATCAATTGGATATCTACATCAATCGGTCGAGTAGTCAACGATCATGTCGGTTGGACAGTTGACCAACAATCAAAGACATACGGTTAGTGGATCAACTAGCCGAGAAATCAGCTATGAGTTGGACATATGGATGGTTGGGTCAAGCAAGTTTGATGAGCCGACTAGATAGTGTGGATTTGACGGAGTCAACTCTAACCACCGACGATTGTATGTGGACAAGATCTTCTCGATTTATAAGAAGTTGGTTAGATATTAAGACTGTAAATATAGGACCTGATGTGTCATTATCAAGTGTTTCATATGGTATTGTGAACATGTGTGAAGATGTTCAACATGCATTGTGATGCTCTGATCACAATGTGTTGTGCTTAAGTGGTGTAACGGTGTCTTTAGACACCACCTATTTTATTTGAAGTTGTCCCTCTTCGACTATCTACAGTTATGTTTATTTGTTTTGTATCAGGTTACACCCAATCCCCAACACATATCTAGTAACAAAGATTTGAAATCCAATGATATTGTCTTAAAATGGGATATGATGAGTGAGCCAAAAGGAAAACATACAAAGTTTCAACAATTTTGGCTCAAACTTTTCAAGTGGATAAGAATATTGGCATTGGCTATACCAATGGCAAGAAATGGAAGGACACTTGGATCTCCTTCATGTCAACAACTAATAAATAAAGAAACATTTTAGTTAGTTTTCCTCTAAGGTGGCTAACTTGTACATAGTAGTTTTGTTCCATTTTTTCTTTCTTGCTTTCAGTTTTTCAAATTTATTTTCATATATTTCTCTCAATTTTCCTTTCAATTATTCAAAAACTTTTATACAGTAGTTTGTTTAGTTTGCTCATTTTTTTTATTTAGGTTTCGCTTTCATGAGGATTAGCTTAATAGTGTGTAACACAACTCTTTCTTGCTTAAATACATTTTTTTTATTTTTTAACCTTTTGTATGCACTAGTGGTCCTTGTTGCGTGAAGGCCAAAACCAAGCTAACTCCATAGGATACCTTTGAGTTATACTCTGGAAGGAGGTAGAATTGAAATAAAAACAAGAAGATTGCTAGAAGAATGTAGAGTAATGGTTGGACCTAGGACATTCCAAGTGATTAACTCTTAGATGATCCCAACACTAGTTTTGGTCGATGAATTAGCTTACCAAAGAAACCCATCAACTACAATAAAGCCAACTGGTCATGTGAATGGTGAAAGGTCAAAATTCCAGGGCTAAAAGTTTACAAGGGGATACTCATACTATTGAAACATGGTGAATCAATAAATAAATCCCAAAAGCGGGGAGTCAACTCCATCAAGCTTGAAAAAATTGTTGCTTCCTCCATCCACTATCACTAAAGCAACATAACAAAAATAAAGGATTGAAAATTAAAGGGGAAATGCATATATCCCTAGGCTATGGATGATCACTAATATTTGAGCAATGTTAGTGATGTTGTGGTGACTCCATCGGGGCTATGGATGCTCGCAGGAAGTGGAGCAACACCTAAGGGATATCAACTTCATGCATTGGAAAATTCTTTTACCCTGAACATAAATAAACCTTTTGATTATGACTTGAATTGGGATCATTGATTCATGCTCAAGGAAAATAAACCTCATCACTTTCTCTTCCACAACCATTTATCAGTTGATCAGAGTCGATTTGCTAAATGAATTATTGACTCCCTTGAAAGGAATAGTTCTACAGGGACCCACTTCATATAGAACTCCAATTTCCATGAGAAGTGGATAGGGTTTTCCTAGTTCTAGATCAATGGCTTGAAGGTTTCATATAGAGATAAATGGTTGTGTCTATTGTGTTATCATTTGATGAGGCCTCAACCAGTCCCATGTTAGTAGACTTGGGGAACCCCTTTACTTTTAATTTTAGCATTAATGTTAGTTTCCTTAATGATTATTAAGCATAGTGATCGATCTCTTAAACCTTGTGATTGCATGCAAATTTACATTTTTTAGTCATGATTCAAGATTGATTGATTACATGAGAACATTTCTTCATTGCTCATCGATGATTATTTTATGAAGTTTAACTCAAGCATGGTTTCATATTACTTTTTTTTCTTACACAACATTGTTTACACGTGAAAATGCTTAGGCTTGTGTATGTTCTATGATCAATTGAGTACTTATGTCTTTTTGAAATTTGACATTCCATTGCATCCTTCTGCATACGTATCATGCTTCCATGGGTGGCATTGAAAGTTTAATTCTAAGCATAGCCAGATATCGCTTGATGCATCGTTGTACATAAGGCTACTCATCGTTGTACATAAGGCTACTAAGTTCATGAGTAGAAACGAGCTTGGCAGCATTTCGACATGAGAATGACATGAAATGGTAATGATATTAATTAAAGGCTATAATAGTGATGTCGAGCTACATCTAACAACGAAATATCATAAGCAATTTGCCCACACAATTGCATCATAGCATTTGTAGCTTTGGCATCGAAAATAGAACATCATGTGTGGCAGGAATGATGAATTAACGCAAATGGGAAGATGGACTAAGATATGTATGCAAGTTGGATGTTCAAGTTTTTCCAAGCATACTATACATGTTCACATCCAATTGAAATATTATGGACGTATTTTAGGCCAAATCAATGATTTTACTAAGTGCTTCGTCATAAGTGCATTGGGTGTACAAAAGCATCCTTCCTGCATTAAAATTTGATTGTCAAAAATCAAATTCTATGAGTAGCTCCCATATTCCCAAAAATCAATCCGCTATGAATTGAATGACAAAAGATTGAAAACAATGAAGCAAACCAATTCCAAAGCTTGTTGGAGTAAAAAGTAAAGAACTTCATTGTTAGCATTTTTTCTTCAAGTTTCAAATTTTCTTGCTTTGCATTGAAATTCATAGCTCTTGACTCGTTTATTGTGACTCTAAATTCATGGAGAATTTGTGTTGGATTGATTGTTTTTCATCACCATTTGCTTGTGTGTTTTCAATTCTCTTTGGACTTAATATTTAAAGTGTGTATTGCAAATTTGTAAAGAGATATATGGCTGAATTTTCAAGCCATTCATACGCTGGAGGTCTGAAGGAAGAATGACGAAGAACATTGTGCAATTAAACTATGATTCAATATTCATTTCCTTGCCTAAAACTTTGATTTTTTGGAGTTGGAAACTGAGTTATATAGCAGCAAACTTATATTCATTCAAAAGACTTTGTTTAAACTTTGGCATCGTTTGGATTTGATGCCCAAATTACACAAACATGGCAGCCACCTTTAGTGAATGTGCATTCAAAGTTTGATGACATGATTTCATTGTGCATCCTCCACATAAATCTACAATGTCATTTCATGACATGATTTTGTTGTGCATCCCCTACATAAATCTACAATGTTACTTCATGCATTTGGAATTGAAAATCAAGTGATTGTTGAGTTCGATGAAGAGTTTGTTGTCGGTTTCATAAAAAATAAAAAATAACACAGTGATTTAACTGCTAAAGTCTACAGAGGTATACATACCCTACTCCCCATCTGGATTTGAATTTGTGACATCTTAACAATAAACACATGTTCTTAACCATTACTACATTGAATCTTAGACATTGTGCATAAATGCATTGAAGATTTCATATTCATATAAATTCATTGAAACATTCATTCTTTCCATCCTTCATGTTCATTCAATGAATCCTTCATTCTCGTGTTTACTTATTGACATCACACTCATATGCAATCTACCTTCAAGTAAATACATTGAAACACATTTTATCATTTGCATTAAAGAATTCACACAAGGTTTTGAAGAGCTTATGAATTTACCATTTTTATAAATAACTCATGCTTGTTATTTTTATGAAGAATGCACACTAATTTTTTTTTGGGTGAGTTCATAGTTTTATTAATCAAACTTGTTGAAAAGAGAGATTGAAGAATGTTCTTTACCGAAGGCCATTAAAGGATCTGCATAAGTGTGATATCAAGATTCTTAGTTTAATGCTTCATCAATCTTGCATGCTTGCTTTCAAGCAAACTCACTTATTTTATTTATATGTGGATATGCAAAATAATAATCACTTGTAAGTTTTTGTTGTTTTGCAAATGTCTTTCAACAAATTTCGAGGTTGTTTCATGCTATTTTGCATATTTTAAACAAGTTCATGGAGGTTGTTTCATGTTATTTTGCATATTTTAAACAAGTAGAGGAAGAGCATTTTGGAGCTAAGATGGCATGGCTGAACAAGTGTGCTTCAAGGTTATATAAGATAGATTTTTAACATGGGCTTGAAGCTAATAACCTCAATGAGAAGAAGGTCATTTTCAATTTCATGAAAAGGCATTGAACAAGACAAATGAAGACAAATTTCTATAAGTCGAGGAAGTGGGAAAGAAACCAAATAGATTCCATCCAAGGAAGCCCAAGAAAAGACAAATTGGGGAGAATGAATAGACGAGCCGTTTATGAAAGAAGTCTTCACATCCAACTGCCCCAACTGTGATTTTTCAAGCATAAGAAGGCAAATTAAGGAGAAGGAACACCAAGCTCACAAAAAACAAATCAGGAAGAATGAAGTGATAAATTATTTTCATCCAAGACATGAAAGAGAAATACTATATGCCCAAGTTCTTGATAGTATTTGGCAAGAAACAAAAGATAAATCAAGGAGAAGCAATGCTTAGATGAACAAATATTATCTTTGGTATTGTTATTGTAAAATATCTTTGTTCATTCCATTTTGAATGAGGATAAAGTTGTAAAGTTAATGATCCAAATAGAATTAGAAGGCTGAGAATTGTGACGGTAAAAGGTCAAGAGTCGAGCAATTAGAAGGCCAAAGGTCATTAGGATTTTCTATAAAAGAGATATTTTCATTCTTGCAAAATTGGTCTTGTAAACTATTTTTGTATGTTGAATAGAGTGACGTTGTTATATTGCGCACCATACACTTATGAGGTTGTCGATGGTCATGGACTATTATCACCATTCACCACCTTCTTGGTTTCTTATGAGTTTGGATGTTGTATCTTGTGAGTAATGTAGTAAATGGAAATTCTCTTGATAACCACATTCATGTGTTCGTATCAGACACTTTGCTAACTTCTTGGATATAAATATTAGGGTACATAGGCTATATTCAGTCCTCTAAGTGAGATTGGGTTATTGTGCAAATGCTAGAAGTGGGCTATCCTCCATACTCTTTGCACGTCTTTCCTTGATTTATTTTTAATGCTTTTGATGTGAAACATGTATTTTTATTAGTAATCTAAGCTATCTACTTGTGTGTGTAAGGAGGCCTTAATTGGATTATGTTTTAATACACTTGCAAAGATGTCAATGGTTGTAGGCTATTATCACCATTCATGCTTCCTTGGTTACTTGTGAGGATGAATGTTGTATATTGTGAATGTTGTGGTGAAAGGGAATTCTCTTTATTACCATGTTCATGCTTGTTTATTATGTGTTATGCTAATAAGTTAGGAATAGTGTCAATAGTAGAGGTGGACTATTATCTTTACGCTTTGTACCTTCCATATATTTCATGTCAAGTTGCTTCTTTTTTCAACAATCCATGTTCAGGTTAGATGGGGTTAAATAGGGTTATTTATGTTAGATTAGTGATAGAATATTTGCATCTTTACATTTGCACAATTAGTTGGATTAGATGCATGAGAACCAAAGGATTGTAATGGGTAAATATTAAAAGAACTAATAGTAGTCGCACCATATCTGAAGGGTTTTCCAATTCAATGGAGGAAGGTCTAATTGGGCCCTTTCGATGAGGTAACCTATGTTGTTGACTTGGAATATTTTACCACAAAATATAAACAAAAGAAGAAAAAAATAAATGAACCTAGATCCATTATCCATTAACTCAAAGAAATATGTACATCAAGGCACCCCTTGCTCAAAATGGTTCAACCAAGATCCCCCAAATACAATGAAAGTAAATAAATGAATGAGACCAAGTCTAATGCTCGTCATATATAATCTCTCACATAGTTCAAATCTTATTTAAATTCTTGAATAAAGAGTAACAAAGATCAAAATATTTTTTATATCACTCATTCAACACAAATTATGTAAGCAATAACACATAGAATTGAGAGTAACCTAGAAATATAGACTTGTAGAAGGTGAAAATATGGTTCACCTTGTGCTCCAATCACCTTACCCATTCCATAAGCCAAAACTAGTTTAACCCCTAATATTAGAAGTAGTATGTTTCCGCACTAATGCCATTGAGCCATGTGGTACACATATGGGAAAGGAAAGAAAGAAATATTACCATTAAAAAACTCATATAGCTACCCATTGGTTTTTCCTCTATCCCCCAATTAACCTTACCTTTAACTCCAAAACTAATCAAGTTCAATAACATTTTGTTGGCCCTTGACCAAGTTTTGAGGAATACTTGGTCATATTTGACCGTTTTCGGTACTCCGACATACATTCGGAGAAGGAGTGCATGGAGAAGAGGAGATCACGAGATCTCCACCCCTTTTTTAGGGATTTTTGGGCTTTTTGAGAATATTGTAATGGGAAAGGGATATCGGCCCTTATTTAGGCCTTTTGTATTTATAAATAGAAGGGTAGGAGATGTGTATGAAAAGGGGGGTGTGTGATGTAAAGTGAATGGCTTAGTGCATAAAGTAGATCTATGTGATCAGACGTCTGTGTGACTGTAAGAGCTATGTGCCTACTGTAAGTATTGTAAGTGCTAAGTGCATGGGTCAAGGGAGGACTTAGTGCTTGGATC
Source organism: Picea sitchensis (assembly GCA_010110895.2). NCBI lineage: Eukaryota > Viridiplantae > Streptophyta > Pinopsida > Pinales > Pinaceae > Picea > Picea sitchensis. The sequence goes on along the minus strand of SNQJ01S0000680.1, from coordinate 566,196 downwards.
TACCAGGGGAAAGAGGATCTAGCGAGCTGCGTAGATCTCTTGTCCTAGGCGGGGTAGGATCTTGAAGGCTTTGTGTTGTAACTTAGTTTACAAAAGATAATAACAGAAGAAGACTTTGTGGACATAGCCCTAAGGTGGGGGTTAACCACGGTAACTCTGTGTATTGTGCTGATGTTTTTGTCTCTCTCTTGCTAAGTTCTCTGATATGTTTAGATAGATCTATTGATGATTTGTGCTTATGAGATATGCATGCATGCTAGATATGATACATAAGATGCTAAGTGATCAATCTATTAAGTATAAACTGTTTATCATTGCTAAGTGCTAGATCTGAGTAATTACGGCAGTGCTTTGTGCTTTATGCGAAGTGTATTAATGAATGTATGTTAAGGAATAACTGATGTTAAGTGCGCTATAAGCAAGATAATCACATATACGTGTCCCAGCTAAGGTTGCAGACATCTGAGTCCTGCAACCACCCTTGCCTCTACCTCAAGTGAGACTTCATCTGCTTCACAAGTGTTGTTGAAAGGGCCGATAGTTAGGGTTTTGTTGGTGCGCTCTTGAGCGTCGAACCCTGGTTCTACCCCTGTGCCAACAAATGGTTCCGTTGTCGGGACTTGAAACTGTGATTGCTGGGAACTGAAGAAGAAGAAGCCTTGTGCAAAATAAGCTCTGTGCATATATCTGTTGCCCTAGTGCGTAGTGTTCTGTTTGACCTGTGAAGCTTTGTGCAAAGAAAGAGAAGTCAGATCTGTGAAGAAAGAGAGGTCAGATATGAAGAAAAGAGGTCAGATCTGAAGAAAATAAGTCATATCTGCGAAGAAAGAGGTCATATCTGCAAGAAAAAGGTAAGATTTGTAAGCTTTGTGCTTTGATAAAGGTAAGAATAGTTAAAAGTCTTAGATCTGGAAGCTTTGTGCTCTATAGAAGTAAGATAAGTGAAATTTTTTGTTTCTAAAGCATGGATCTAGGTATGTTTGATAGATTCTGTCCTATAGATAAAAAAAAGTTTGATATGAATAGATCTGATAAGTATAGTGATAGATATGTTATACCTATGCATCGAAAGAATGTTTGGACTAACAAGTGGATGCAGGATCCTAGAAAGAGTTTTTTGCAGGCTAGTCACCATGATCTTGGTGCGCAGTACAGAAGGAGTTGGGGAACATATAAACGAAAAAGAGGATTAACCCTCTGTTATAGTTGCAGAAGACCGAGACATCTTGCTAAGGAATGTCCTAGGAGAAGACCTAGTTGCCTCTGTTCTAAGGCTATGGACCATGAAGTATTGGATTGCCCTAGAATGATTGTTAGGCTTCAGAAGCTGAATATGGAGCAAGCAAACCCTGAAGGAGATCAAGAGACCAAGATTATAGCAGAAACCCAGAAAGAATCAGAAAAGATATTGCTACAGATGAAAGATACCTTGAATGACCACTGACATGTTAGGCTATCAGAGATTGTCAAAGACAAGGAGCAAATCGAAGCAAGAATAGGAGACTTTGACATTGACTGTACTCTTGATGCAGAAACACAAGTGAACATTATGCTAGAAAGAACTTGGGAAGCTATAGGAAAGCCTGCCATGATAGCTTCCCTAGGAGGAACAAGTTTCTTTAGAGGAAACCTAGTAAACCTATGTGGAAGGCTCACCCGGATACCTATGACTGTCAATGGAACTTCGACAGAGGAAGACTTTGAGATCATTAAATTTGTTGAAGACATCGCCCCGTTTACCATGCTCATAGGGAAACCTTGCATTGATAGAGAACAAGCCAGATGAAAAGAAGAAGAAAAAATTTTGGAACAGAAGAAGCAAGAGTTAAAAGATTTTATCACTAGAAGGATCGTGCACTTGATTGAAGAACAGAACAGAAGATCGTAGATATTCAATATTAGCAACTCCGATGTCGAAGCTAGGAGAACACTTGAGGATCCGCAGAGCATCAAGTTACCTATTTTTGATACAGAAGAAGTATTATCAAGGAACCCTAGGAAAGACTTTCAACAGCGCGAAGTAACTAAGACCACAGAAGATAAACATCAGAATGGTAAAATCATTATTGAGACGAAGCTCATGGGGAAGAAGGATAGGAAGTTAAGAAAGAAAAGGGCTAATACTGTAAGGTTACAGGAGGTTCTAGAGGACACTTCACAGCAAAAAGAATTGCAGAATTGGAGCTTCACCGAGATATGAGGACAACGACATAGAGTACTTCACCATGACGAAGCAATATAGCCCTTGGAACCGATATACCCATTTGACCGCCGCTCCAAACAGATCGAAAAGCAGTTATGGGTTACCACTAGACCGTTGGATAGCCCCAGAATGGATAGAACGGAGTTAATGGAAGCTTCATATCCGTTGCAAGAATTCCATTGTAGAGTTACTTACTTATTCCATCGCGCCATGCCCGGAAGACACTTTTTCCAATTGAGAACTTGAGCTTACAGAATACCC
>SNQJ01S0000680.1:543287-563722 GCA_010110895.2 Picea sitchensis | reverse complement strand
GTTGTAAGCAAGATAATCACATATCTGTGTCCCAGCTAAGGTTGCAAACATCTGAGTCTTGCAACCACCCCTGCCTCTACCTCAGGTGAGACTTCATATGCTTCGCAAGTGTTGTCGAAAAGGTCGATAGTTAAGATTTTGTTGGTGCGCTCTTGAGCGTTGAACCCTATGTCTGCCCCTATGCCAACACATTTCTAACTCCAAAACTAATCAAGTTAAAGAACATTTCCACCGTTAAGAGATCTTCTATTTAATATTCAATTTGGTTTAACACATAGCAAATGAAATTTTTTTTATTAAATTTCTAATTCACTACTTTTTACATACTTTTATATGTAATGATTATGTATAAATCATTTCTTTCATTTTAATTATATTTCTTCCCATTTTTATTGTTTTACATTTGTTCTCATACATAATTTCAATCCTTTTCTATTAATTTACTTATCTTTCATTTTCCACGCATGCATAATCTATTTTTTTTCCTTTTATTTTCATATTTTTTACCTTGTGTTCAATGCATTATTTTCATATGTTTATCTTGTTTTCAATGTTGTGGTCATGAGATCTTATTTTTAATTTTAATGAAGTATTTTCTTCATTACATGTTATTCATCATGTTTCACTTATCTCCAAGTTAATCGATAGAATATTTTATTATTTCCATTAGTTGTGTTCACTTTTATTTATGAATTAAACAGAGTGATTAAGTAATTATCTTTTACAAGAATTATTCCCTATACATTCTTGGAACCTAGATTTTATATGATTATTACACTCACACGCATAAGCACATAATCAATTATCAAGGATTGCATAAGGCATTCTTAATCTCTTCACATAATGCATTTCTCAATTGAATTTGAAGGGTTTTATTTGGGCTTCAGTTTTTTAAATTATCATTCATGAAATTTTAAACTTTACTTTTAATGTATTTAAAATTGCATGCATCGTCTCCTTTCCTTAGGAATCAACCTTACATGTGTCGATTCATAGGTCATTTCCATCTTACCTTTCACACAATGTACATGCCCATAAGAATTGGCATGCAAGAAAGGACCCACCTCCTAATTTGCACTCCCCAAATATTGTTGTCATTGAAATCATGTTGACAACTAATATTCGTAATCAAATATTAGTTTGAGTATGTTTACCTAGTCTTTACCTCTAGAGATTTTCCTTGTCTTCTCACCACTTATAGGCCCTACATCCTACAAATTTGTGATTGAATCATGTTCACAACTGAAATTCATAATCAAATCTTAACTTAAGGCCATTTTACCTTTATACTTCTGAGGATTAGCCTTATCTTGTAATCACAGATTGGTCTACCTATTCTAAATCCTAAGGCACCCAATACAAACCCCTTTTGAAAAGTTTTATCCTAAAGTTTATTCAACAAGACAAAGGACATTATTTAGAACTTAGCCACATAGCATGAAGAAATCTTATCTTCTATATACATAATAATAATAATAATATAAAGTGATCAACTTGTATATAGGAAGTATTATTTCCTTAGTGTAATAGGGGTGATGTGCTTCCAATTAGTTTTATTTTCCTTTTGATGCCCATAATTAGATTTTAGCTTAAAACTTCTTGAACTATTACCTAAAGTAGTAGAGGGTATACCATAAAGTTTGATCGTCTGTTCTCAACTCAATTACAAAGTATTTATGTTACATAATTTTATGAAATCATCAAGGAGAAATCATTATATAATTGATATGCAAGAAGAGCTTAGTTTAAGCATGTGATTTCCTTAACACTTCAAAATCAAAATAAAACAATTATGTTGCTCTATGTATGTGTTAAAATCATTTCATTGAGCATGCAATCTTTAGAATAAAAACTATGTTCTAATTCCAAATAATCATGTATTGACATATTAATGGTTAATTTAAGAATTTGTAAAGTATGTTACAATAGGTGTGTCTAGCTAGAATTGTTTTTTTCTACTAGCTTTATCTTGTCCTTACACGAAAAATCATGCCCTTCCTTAATCTAGAAATATTAGAATTAGTGTAGTCAGATTAAAAACTCAAATTGAAATCCTTCATATAAGATATAGTAAGTAAGGGGCATCTATTCAACCAAATTTACCCTAGAGCATACTCAGCTCCAACTACAAACACAAGCACAAGCACAAGCACTAGCACAAAATGACACATAAAGAAAAAAAATCATTGGTGAGACTCAGATGTGGGGGAAATAATAGTGCCCATGTTTCACCTACTTAACAAGGCCATGTTGACTCTAATAAATCATAACCAAGGCTCTCTTTTTCTTTGTATTTCTATGTCAATATTTTAACTAAAAGTTGCATTCTATTGGTTTTTAAACAATTGCAAAAATGGCCATAACCAACCCTTAACTATCTAAGATGTGTTAAGGAAACCAATATCTCAATACCCAAGCATTATAAATCAAGATACTCAATCGACAAGTAGATACGTAAAGGACACCCATCTATGCCATATTTTTCGATTTCTTAATTCTTATTAAACAATGACTTGACAATACCAACTCATTAACCTTTTTGTAATTTCCAAGCATGAGTTCAAGAAATTTTTTCATTTTCTTTTTTACATGACAAAAATCAGCTAGAGTTTTAATCTATTAATATGAACCAATCTAAAATATCTGTAGAAATTTAATGACAAAATCAGCGTGCACTAAATTTTTCCATACAATTTAATGACAAAATCATGGCACTAAATTCTTTTCCCATACAATTAGAAACCTAGAGATAATTGTTATCTATGAACTCTGAAATGCATAAACCCACATTCAAAATATTATGACCGTAAATACACATTGCCAAGCACTTTGCAAAGGAATAAACACAATGAAGAGCAATCACACATCCATGTAATACTCAGAATTTGGGGCAAACCATCCTAGAAAACCCTAATGGGAACCCAAAGAGATAGAGAGAGAGAGAGAGAGAGAGAGAGAGATTTTATTAGTTTCAGGAAATATATATCAGCAAAGTAAAATTACAATTTTCTAAGTAAGAGAAATCCACTTTACAGCACCTAAATGTACCCCACTCCTTTATGCCTAGGGAAATTGCGGCTAAATATGTATTGTTGTACTCTACTCCTCCTTAAAACAAAGACCTTTGGAAAAACGTGGCTCCACAACCTATAATTATTATATTGTATATTAAGTGTAATGCCCTTCTGGGAAAGCAAGAAAACCCCAAACAACTCCTCGATTTTCATGCCTTTTACTTGCCCCCAAAATTTGTCTCTTTCCTTAGTTAGCAACTGTATTATTATCCAGACAGTACGGACTCCAACAGCAAAAATATATATCAACACACTCACATAGAAATTTGCCTTGGGAAATGTGTCCAATCTCCCTTTGGGATATGTGGTTCCATTTCTATACCCACTCCTTCCTCCTCCTCTCGCTCTCTTTTTTTTTTTTTTTTTTTTTTTTTTTTTGTCTTGCACACTACCCAATGTACCTATAATTCAAAAATGACCTTTCACCTCCCAAGTGTCTTTTCACCTTCCACATCCCTAAATCCAAAGGCCAAGATCTAATATTTCATTTACCTTATCAAGGACATGATTCATTCCTTCCAAAATAGATCACTTAAATCTTAAAGTACAATTTCACTTTAAAACATATGAATTTTAAGGAAATAAAGTCACTTTAATATTAGAAGGTAATGCTTTATTAAAAAGTCACCTCAATAAAAGAACCACTTTATCGTAACTTTATAAAACCCATTACAAATTCAAGTGTCTAGTAGTGAAAATATATATTGTTTTTGCATAAGACAAACATGTGGAGTACCTCCCAAGCTATAAAGATAACACTCCCTCTTAAAGAGGGATGTAATTTCGGCCGCCATCACTATCATCCCATCCTACTGCCATTGTTCTAGGAGCTCCTCCTCAACCTCGAGCTATCCCCAACACCTCGCATTTAATCCTCAACCAAAAGATCTTTCTCGACAAATACCTTTGAACCCCGAGTTCCTAGGGAGAATACACTCCACTCGTGCATCGATTCATCACACCTTGTCGCCTCCTATCGGGGCATGAAGAGACTCCATCTCAATGTAAGATTAAAACTCCAGTCGTCTGTAGTTCCTACCGCTCCTCATCCGACATGGAATCATCACTTGAAGGTTTCCTCAATATGTAGAACCTCGCTTCCCGATCACCAATCAAGCAGGGTTCAACTGGTCCCTCTGTAGATAAACAAGGCGTCCCCTCTTAAAATTGTACAATATCCAACATCCTCCATGGTTGAGAGTAAGAGAAAGTTAAACCTCAACCCTAGAACAAAGAGAACTCCATCAAGCTCCATGAATCCTCCATACTCGAGTAATAATATAACTCTTCCAACTCCAATGCACAACTCTGACCATACCTCCCTTCTTCACTTCCACCAACCAGCTAGGAGTTGTCTCTTTGATAATAAGGAATACTCGCTAGAATCATGTCATGTGACAAGAGGTTCCATTGTCAACAATCCATCTCATATCACCCCCAAATCCCAGCACTATTGACACTGGATAGTAGAGTGACCAAAGAAAGTTCCTTATCAAATTTGGAAGAAAAATCCCCCATGGTTGTTGTAGCAGCTGTATCAGGCCTCTCTTGTTCCTTATTCTTCTTCTTCCTCTCAGGACACTGAGAAGCAAGGTGCCCCAACTGGTTACAACAGTAACATCTGCCTTTTCTCAAGTCCCTCCCAGAATCTCCATTCTTCTTCCCCTTTCCCTTTGCAGCAAGAAAAACATCTTCATCAACTCCATCTGTCCTCTGTCTACTGCTCTGAGATCCTTCTCAAATCTCCTCCTAAGTGAAATCGTCCCACAGTTTGCTCCAATCTGGAAGATGCTCATGACCCACCACACACTTCACGAAGACTTCCCATTCCTTAGTGAACCCTTTCAAGGCTATCCTCACCAACTCTTCATCAGATATGACCTCCCCAACTACAGCCAACTCATCTTTCACATGAGCTACCCGGGTAAGATAAGAATCCACACTCTCACATTTACCCATCTTGGTATCATACAGGTTATCCTTCAAGGCCATCTTTTGGTTTTCATTATTTTCCTCATACGAGTTTTTTAGTGCATCTCACATCTCTTTGGTTGTCTTATTCTCAGCCAAGTGAGGATAAGGTGGTCCTTCACCCCATCTAGAATAAGCCTATGAGCTTTGGCCTCCTTTACCTCATGTAAATCCAAAGTTATAGGGTGTGTTGATGGAACAACAACTATGGTGCTGACAAAGCTCCAAATCCTGTTCTCCCATAGAATAGCCGACATCCTGACTATCCATTACAAATAGTTGGAAATATCATCCAACCGTTCCTCATACATGCCCATATTTTGTTGTACGGCCTGATCTATACGGCCCTATTGCAGCAAGAAAAATCCTCAAAACAGCCTCAATTTTCATGCCTTACTTTCCTCGAAATGTGTGCCCTCTTTCCCTTGTTGTATGAACTATACAGATATGTACAGTACAGCCTCCAAAAACAGTAATAAATATCATCCCACTCACACAAAAATTTGCCTTGGGAAATGTGCCCTCCTTGCTACGCACTTTCCTCTCTCAAGCTCTCTCAGAAATCTCTCAATCTCCTCTTCTCTTGTTGTATCTTGCACACTACCCAATGCATTTTCTTATAATTTGAAAATGACCTTTCACCTTCCTCATCCCTAAATCCAAAGGCCAAGATCTAATCTTGCCTTTACCTGATCAAGGGACATGATCCATTCCCTCCAAAATAAATCACTTAAATATTAAAGTACAATTTCACTTTATAACATAATTGCACTTTATGAAATAAAGTCACTTTAATATTAGAAGGTACACTTCAATAAAAGAACCACTTTATCACAACTTAATAAAAATTCATTACAAAGTCAAGTGTCTAGTAGTGCAAATATAAGGTTACTTATGCATACAAGACAAACATGCGAGTACCTATCGAGCTGTAAAGGCTAACAATATCAATTTATATGCAAGAAAAAATAAACATCCAACATCATATATATGTATAATAAATGCATCTTATTCTCAATATGACAACTAGTTCACAATGATTTTGCATGGTTAAAACATATATCAATTAATGATAAATCAATTTATCAAGTAGGACTACCCTATTACACCACACTGATCACTGCAAGGATATATGTATAAAACATAAATCACTTTCATCTTGGCTCCATCTAAGATAAGTAACATATTTGATTAATGACCTCTCATATAACTCAAATCTACTTATGGGGTAAGGACCAAGAATCCTCCCTCAAGGATCCAACTTGCTCAAGATCGTATTCACAAGTCTAGTTCTTGAGACATCACAACAATAACAATGTCAATATGCTCACAATCATTGGATGTGTATCAATGGTCTTGAAGTAACAGCCACACTACTAAATCCACCTCATGGTTAGTGTGGCAACATCCCCATTATTATATACCCCTCAATAACTAATGTGGCAAGCATTTCAAGTCCACAACCACCTCCAAGTTTACTTCACAACCACTAGGGACCACCCCAACTTGATTCCCAAAATCACACAACAACCACCAAGGGACTTCCCTAACTGGGTAATCAAGATCATAACATCACAACAACAACCCTAAGGGGATTATCCATGCCTACTTCTCAAGATCGTGACATCACAACAACCACCAAGGGATTGCCCCAACATGTTGCTCCATATAATAACATACCACCAAGAGACTATACTAAACTAGTGCTCAAGAGCATGACATAACAATATGCAATTGTATTCATTACATGTAAAGGTTTATCTTATATAACAATGTGTAGATTACAACAATATGTTACTAAAAATAAAATAGTTAAACAACTAACACATGCACTTGTAAATGATAATGAGATATAGGTGTTTGATACATGCATAATAATATTGTGCTATCTAAAAATCCATTTAGGACTAGAGAAATCACATTGTTGGGGCTTTAAAAGTAATTAATACTTAATTAATTGCATAAGTAATATGATTTTCAATTTTATTGACTCTTTCTTAACTTTTTCATTAATATCTTAGTGACACTTCTATAACTTTTTCACTAATATCTTAGTGACATTTCTATAACTTTTTCACTAAGGGTTGGGGAGTTTAGAATAAACATAAATAAAATTAACCCTGCAAATCCAAAATTATTATGGAATATTATTTAGATAGGTTTGGATTCCTAAATTTCTGATACAAATAACAATTTTAAGATCAACTAGTGAAAGTGAATAGTTCTACCCCTTATTTTATTGCTTTGCAAGCTTTCACGTGTTTACCTATGTTTGCATGGAGTTAAATATATTAATGAGAAATTATTAATTTGTGTGGGTTCTATAAATAATTGATGACACACATACAAATAGAATAATTTCTATGGTTCCTTTTCATTTTCTTCCTTTTAAATTTGTTATCTAGCATGTTTTAATATTTACTAATTTTAGGAGAGAAATTAGAGCTATTAGAACGTTGAGAATGATAATTGTGAAATTAGTTAATCAAATTTAATACAATTTCTATTTGAAGTTCAAATAATATCTTTGTGACTTTTGCATATGTTCATTATAAGCAATTCTAATGTAGTTATTACTTCAACATAATTAAACATAAGACTTATGGCATATAAGTGCCCTTCTACTTGGGTGATAAACAATGACAATGATGATTATTAATGATTACAAAGTAATTCAAGAGCATTTTTATAATGTATTTAAGGTGATAAACAATGACAATGATGATTATTAATGATTACAAAGTAATTCAAGAGCATTTTTATAATGTATTTAAGGTGAGCATGCATTCCATTCTATAAATTTACATGCAAGGGAAGTGAGAGCTTGGTAGCTTCAAGTATGTGTGAAATTTAATATGTTATCAACATTATATAATATAATAGCATTATCTATTTCCCTTGTAATTGAAATAATTAATCAGATTTTAATAATATATTTTAATATTTAATTAGCATTACATATTTGCAATGTAATTCAATGTTTTGGTTTAATAATGAATTGTTTTGCATGATCTTCAAGCCCATTAATTAGAAGGTTTGATATCATAATATAGGTTGAGCATTTTCATCCTTAACGCATGTTTCTTCTAGACACAATAGTATAATATATCATTGTGTTTTCATTTTCATATAATAGTATAAAATCAAAACTTCACATATGTATGTATGATTTGTGATTTTTAATAGTTCAAACTTTAAATTGTAATTTAGGAGATTCAAATTAATTTTAAGACTTAAATTTTAACCATGAGTATCTTTTAATTTGCAATCAATAATAATAAGTTATTTGACCTTCACATAGCTCAAAGTTTAACCAAATGAATTAGATTTAAATATAACTTGTAACTTTACCCATTATTCGATACTTGTTGAATGTAAATGTTAAATAGTAAATCTATTTCCACTTCATCATACATTAATATAGATTTATTTTATACTGCTAGAATAAATTTATTAATATTATATCATGTCGCTACATGAAAATTTGGCTCTCATTATGAATCTTCATTAAGTATGATTTAGGTGCAAAATTGAATTAAGTTAATAATGAAAATTTGAAATGGAAAATTGGATATATTGTGAAATATAGATTACATGTATGTATTGCGGGTAAAATGTGTTACGAGGAAAATCTCTATATGGCTAGGGTAAACCACAACAAATGGAAATCACTGCATAAATCAACTCTCTTCTCAAATATGCTATATAAACAAATATGTTAGCAAGACAAGATAAAAGGCCTACCTCGTCCAGACGTTCGATGAAGTCCATTGTTGAGCACTCGACCCAAAGCAATACACCTGCAACTAGTCCTCAATAACCAAGCATATGGTGATATTATATCATGTTAGCACATTCAATAGCATAATCCATTAATAAACATGACAAATACGCCCATGGAATAATAATTCAATATATTTGCAAGATATCAATTGGATGGGAAAAGAGTATTTATATTAATAAATGATCACCATAAGTGAAAATGTTACAGAATTCTGTGTCGGCACGGTTCGGAACCGAGAAACTAAGTTCCTTCCAGCTGGGCCTCCACCACTTCAATCCTCCACCAAAGGAAAACTCATAAGAGAGAAACAATGAGGTTCTCAATCAATAGGGGAAGAGCTTGGGGGTTGAACAATGTGTTCAGACTTAAAGGACAAAGGGATGCAGACTCAATATGAAGTAAATAATTTCTCCAGTGTAACTTTGCTCTCAAAGTTGAATTCTTTCTCCTCTTTCCATAGCTCGGAATTGGCCCATTTATAGCCTTCAAAATGGAACTGAAGGGTCGATTCGGAACGTTTCCAGTATATGGAAAGCCAAGGATCATAGATCTCCTGTCATGACATGGAAACCCGACATTAATTTTCATTTTCTGGCACAAATCCCGATGTATGCGGGTTGTAGTGGAGCAGCCTGCGTATACGCATGTTGTATAGGTGTGCAAGATGTGTACATGTGGAAAAATATTTATTTTTGGCTCTGGATTTTATAAACAGTGAAGATAAGTCTGCATAGGGAAATGGAATAAGGCCCTATGTGCAAAATTGCATAGGGTGAAGCAAATCTTGCTATAACAAAATGCTAACATGTATCCTTGATTTTGTATTAACTTGAATTTTCTCTCAAACATCACAATGTTGATATATTAATTTAATCTATTATTAAACCAAGAACATTCTAAACATTATCTTACACATGTAGATCTTATATTGAAATAATTAATCACAACCTTCTTGATGAGCATCTATTACTCATGAATTGTTGATCTATACTAACTACTCAAGAAAATATTAAATTAACTAATTGTATGTTCCGAGGTAAAACTTGAATGATTTGTGCTTCTTTTTTTCCAAGGAAAAAATCCCACTCCACCCTCACATACTCAAGTGAAGAATAGAAGCACTGGTACCAAGCCAACACTCACAAAGCTCTCCCCTTCTTCCTTGGAATGTCCAAATGAAAGGTATATTAATTGTTGACCACAAACGTTATTGGTAACCCCAAAGGAGTTAATGAGATTTAATCCCAATACCTCTATTGGCTCGGTACAAAAGCACATATCAATCAAGCTATCCCTTGGGGATAAAAGATTCATATTAATATTGCCTTTGAATTTATATAGATATATAACATTTAACGTTTCTTGAAATCAGTAATATTTATTAATGACTCAATAGAAAATTAACCAAGTGTGTGTGGTAGAAATTAACACACAAGAAAAAAGTATTAAAGAAAAAAATAACTAGAGACTAATAAACAACCAAACAACCAAAGAAGGAAAAATATTAATAAGAAGAAGAAGAAGAACAGAACAAGGGCAGGGTGTCATTATTTCTTCAAAAAAATTAAAGAGAGCAAGTTCCCCTATAAGGGTTGACTTTCCCTCAATTCAATTTAAAGAACATGCGTCATCTAGGAGTAAGATTTTGAACCATCATCTATAGCCCCTTGAAACAGTCTAACCGTCTTGTAGCATCTATAATTTATTGGATTAGAAACTCAAACCTTCATCCAAATCAACCTATACCATTTACAACCAAGGATCTCACTATGGCCATCATCTCATCTGACCAAACTACCTCACTCACCAGTGTGGAAAACCACTGAGACTACTTGAATTTGAGGTTGTATATGCAACTAAACCTTACCACATGCATATAATAGTATGTGACCACTTTATTCATCCTCATCTGAAGAAACTTATCCAAGTTGTTCCATTTTTCTCCATTGTTGTTGTACTTTCTCATGGGCTATTTGTTCTTTCCTTAAATGTCTATTATGCACACATCTTATACGAATATGACTACCACCTCAAACCGATAACATAATCTCCAAACCTTGATATGTGACTCATCATCTACTTTGAGACTAATCACCATACTCCTAAGCATAGTCATCACTCTAACTCATCATCTATCACACAACAATGATACATCGAGGTCCAAACTACATAACCTACACCACTCACTCACACTCTTTAACAACAAACCTATGTGCTATGATATTCTCATCGTGCCATATATTCTAGTAAAACCTTAAACTATAATTACATATCCAAATACACATCCTATCATACATATATTTCTCTTACAACCTAATTCTCGTCGTATATAAATATTCAAACCTAAAGCTCACCAACCATCCCATGCAATTCCTACAATCCATCAAAATTTACCACTACCAATATGATTGGAAATTATACCTACACAAGTAACTAATTTGATTAATCAACGAATCTCATTGTATCATCACAAATCATCTCCCAATATTGAACAATATGAATCTCCTAGTGAACATCATCATCATAAAGAGAAAGAGGGAATATCATCGATCAATAAGACTCCTAATCAAAACCTCTACTAATTCCCTAGCAGAAACCCATGTGCACCCATGTGCGACTACTTTGATTCCCGTGCAAGATTCCCTTTTCTGCCAACAAATAAACTCATGACAATGGCATGACCCATGAAGCAAAGTGTCTAAAAGATGTTCTAAAATGTTAGTGTCACATTAAAATCTCTATGATGAGTATATATTCGCACATGCTACTAAACATCATACTAGACTCGTGACTCACGTACAACTTATCATAACTAACTCCTACAATCAACCACCATGTTAAAAAATAATGATGATTCCCACTACAAAATGGCTTAAAGACTTCTCACTCATCTACGTGTGACATTAGACTCATGATACCATAATACCTTTATATAAAATCCAAAAATAATTATGCATTGAGTGTTTATTGACTCTTGAACATTGCATGAAAACATACGAGTCCATAAAACCCATGCAGACAAAATAAGAGGGTACCATAATACATTTAGATAAATTCCAAAAATAATTATGCATAGATTGTTTATTGACTCGTGAACATTGCATGAAAACATATGAGTCCATAAAACCCATGCACACAAAATAAGAGGGTGTGTAAGACCCAACCACACAAAACCTAGCACGGGGTGCAAGAATAAAAATACTCCAAGTGTGCATAAATATAAATATTGAGAGCATAAAATTTGGGTGCACACAAATTTCAAAAATTAAATCATAGAAATTCTAGTGCATGGTGAATTGGGTTCACCCAAACAATCAAGGTGCATATCATGTGCACATACTCCCTCATCATACACGTACACAACATATCAACGCCCCATCATGGCCCACTAAATCATATTATTTGTGCTCTAGATGTGGGAAGTGTGAATACACATAGTGAATATGGAGGATTCAATGTGCCTCAAATCAATCATGATCCACAACCACCATACAATTGTGCCTAGTCTATCATATAGTTGTAATGTACTCTCACAAATGGTTCCTAACCACATGACACAAGTAAATGAGGGTGTAGAAATGGTTGAACCTGTTTCAACAAGAAATTTTCAAGTCGACTAATGTCATGCAAACTCCAATACATACTCCTAACCATGCATTGAAATTCCCTAATATAGGGAAGCTCATGCACATAATATAACCCCATAAGTATACCAAAATGCCACAACACCCTACAAAGCATATTTTTAGTGTTAGTGTATCTTCAATCTTGGCACAACCTCCAACTACACATTCAATTCAATGTTGTGTAATATGCAATAACAGATATGTAAACAATGCCAAAATATTTTACCATTCAAATGTGCAATACTAACAATGAGCAACACTACTTTGATGCACACCATACATTCATCTAGGCACCCATTCAGTGATTCACATAGGCATATATCAACTAATATTGGTATGCCTATGTGTTCCCAAGAGATGGTTGTTATGCTCTCTACTTCACATATTCGACTATGTGCACAACATGCCAATCCAAATACATAATAAATGATATCGATGTTCCCTAGTAGTCCTTAAAATAGCCCTAAACTCCAAGCATATGTCATATAACAAGTCTAGTTTGACTAATATGGACCATTCAACTCAAGTGCGCAATGTTGTATAGAATAGACCCATACTCCTATACCATAATGGAGACATAATCTTAGGTGCACGTCTAAGTAGAGAGCTACTGAAACAACTATCTCTCGATGCATACAATTTGAAGTTATTAATTGTCATACACATATGATGCACCCCCAATTAAAACCTTTGAATGTGCATTTCCACTCTAGCATAAACCTGTATCATATGCATGTTTGACATTTTTTCCAAATAGGCTTATTACAATATACATGTGCACAATATGAGTATGTGCAACAATCTTATATGCACAACCTTCTCATGTACTTAACCTCCCAAGCATAGTCACAATTCAAAACACCCTCTTATCACGATAACATGAAAATCAAACACACAAAGAAAACCAAGATTACTTGAGAGAGTTCTATGTATTGCATTTATTAAAAGAGTGAAAGCCTCTTTATAAATGGTTACATACTAGACAAATCAATCCATTGATTGTGGGATAGACTGAGATAAACACTAAAATGAAATAAAACATAAAAGCATAATATAACCTACAATCAAAATGAATTTATTAATGTTTATTTCTAATATATAATTGATCATTATTACTTTGGTGTTTACTTTAACAGCCTCCCTTAATGTTCAATCTACTAATTACGCCTAGCTTATCATGAAATTTTACATATTTGTCAAGACCCAAAGACTTGGTAAGAATGTCTAAAATTTGGTCCTCTACTGGGAAATATTGCAACTCAATATATCCATCATCTACAAGCCCTATGATAAAGAGACAATGCATTTCAACATGCTTGGTATGCTCATGGAAGAATTGATTCATGACTAGTTTGAGCACCCCTTGATTGTTACAGAACAAAGGTGTTGGATTTGTTTGCTACATCTTCATGTCTGAAAACATTCCCCTGGGACAAACTTCCTCACATGCTCCTTAAATTCACTACCCACTGATATTTTGCTTCAGTCAATGAAAGAGATATTGCATGTTGCTTATTGCTAGTCCATGTGACTGCACCTACGCCAATGTTGAAAACATATCCAAAAGTCGATGTTCTATCATCCATAGAACCTACCCAATCTAAATCAGTATAGCCTAGTGTCTTTGCTTGTGTTGTACATAATGTCAAATTCAAGTGTCCTTTTTATGTATCTCAACACCCTCTTTGTTGCAATCAAATGTTCTACTTTCAGTGCTATCATGAATCTAGAGATGAACTTGATAGTGTAGCTCAAATCGGGGCCTAGTGGATATAAGGTATATTAAGCTACCCATTAGTTTCATGTAGATTATCTCATTAAATTCCTTAGAGTTAGTGTTGGTCAAAATATTTTTCCCTTTCTCCACAAGTGTAGACAAGATTTTACAACCTGTTAGTACTGAGATTCACCCTCAGATTGCAGAAGGATAACCCCAGCACCCATCAAAAATTTTGTGGAGGTAGGTTTATGATTGGAGGTCAAATGGACAAAGATCAACTTAAGAATGTTTAAACACAAAAAACTAGGCTAGCAATGCATAATCAAATGAGGTTCTCATTAACTTCAGTCAGTGGTTTAAGGCTAAAGGTGAGAAGGAGGAAGACTTAGTGAGGAAAGTGGACAAGTCTGCCATGAGCATCCGGCCTTCAAGAAGCTTGGTGCAAAGAAACTCAGGCACAAGAACACTCTTGAACTTAAGTTTAATATATTGAAATATATCATAGTAGCATTATAATCAAACCTCCATTACAATACAACTACAACATCGTGTATGGATCATCCATGCATGAGCATTTCAACATAAGAGGAAACAGGACAGTGAAAGAAAATATTGAAACAGATCATAGCAGCATTATAATCAAACCTCCATTACAATACAACTACAACATCTCGTTTGGATCATCCATGAACGAGTGTTTCAGCACAAGAGGAAACAAGATGATGAAAGAAACTGACTTCTATTAATGAGAAAGTCTCAGGTCTCATACATAACCAGAGAATAACTCTGCTATCAAACTATTACAAATAGGGAGCTCTACTCAACCATCGACGCCTAACATATTATTCCACTGATCTATTTATACTCATATCAGGGGAAAACCGCTAGGAATGTGATCTGACCATCCCATCCACGGATCTTCCATCTGTGTATCCTTCTGTCAGACGAAAGCTCATATCAGCATGGGCCTGCCGAAAAAAACCGTCCCTTGTGGTACCTCGGGCTGACAGTTTTGTCTCCATGGCCAAACCCTCCATGCTTTCATTTATGGAGTGAATCGAGCTTTCAACTATCAGTCCTTGTTCATTAACTGATTTCTCCTCGGGATCGGGATGAGGCTTGACGACTAGGGGGCAGACATGTTCTACTATTAGATTCGACGTTGAATGATCTTGTGATTTCGGGGCTGTTGAAAGCGGTTTGGACCCACACTGCTTTTGGGCCCGAAACTCACCACCTTCCACCACGTAGCTCTCCCACAATACCATGGTTTAGATTTTGGCTCGCTCAAGGATTTTAACGCCCGAGCATGTTGTGGCCCTGAAATGAAGTGTGTTCATTGATCTGGTCGTGATATGTGATCTGGGTGCACCTGCTATTTTAGCGCCCCCGCTAAAGCTTATCCGCCTGCGAACTATAACTTCCTTCAAACCGCGCTCAGAGATGGCACTAAATTGATCTACACAAGGGATCTCTATTGTTGGAAACTGCACCCTCCTGCTTGTCTGTGCTCATGGCTATCAACTGCGACCCTTGACAACTTCATGTGATAACATTGGCTCCACAGGGGATGGCATGCTCCATGTGAGCTGCCAAGAACAAGCAGTTCCAGTGCCTTAGCTTTTGGGTCATGGGGTCAATTATTCAAACAGAAATAAAAGTGAAAGTGGTATTTACAATGGATGGAAAGCCAATCATGGCTTAAGAAAAAAAAAATTCAGAAAGTGCCCATTGATAGGGCCACCAAAAACTTTGGAATCCTCCAAGTTATGCAATTTATAAGTGTTATTTGAAAATACCTTAGAAATCTTGAAAGGACCAATCCATAAGGCTTCGAATTTACCATGTTTGTCTCTGTCTTGCTTGGTTGCATCCCATTTGAGAAATAGATCTCCCAGCTGAAAATCTTCCTTGCTTACCTTCTTGTCAAAGGCTCGTTTTATCTTCTATTGATGGTCCTGAGCTTTATCAAGTAGTTTCTCCCTAGTTTGTTGTACTTCTACTAGTCGTTGTATCCTCCTAACCATATCATCAGGTTCTCCTTGGTAGTCCTGGAGGAATTTTTCCACAGGAAAGGCAAGTTGAGTAGGAAAGATAGCCTCAACCCCATACACAAGATGAAAAGGGGAAACACCAAGTGACCTCTTTATTGTAACTCTATCAGCTCATAAGGCAAATTTTAGCTTTGAGTCCCATGCTTTCTTATTGTATTCTAACAATTTCTTGATGATCTTTATGAGGCTCTTGTTAGAGGACTCTACCAAACCATTTCCTTAGGGGTGGTAAGGAGTAGAATGGAGTAATGCAATACCATATTGTTCACAGAACTTGATCAATGGTTCATCTTTGAAGGAGGCAGCATTGTCAATAACAATCATGCTTGGACAACCAAATCTGGACATGATATCTTCAAGAAAGCTAATGATTACCTTATGGGAGGCACTCCTTGTAGGAATGGCTTCTATCCACTTGGTGAAATAATCAGTGGCAGTAAAAATCCACATGTGATGACTACTTGAGGTTGGGTGGATTTCTCCAATGAAGTCAAAACCCCACTGTTGAAAAGGTCCAGAAACCACCACAGGTTTCAAAGGCAAAGATTTGAGTTGTTGCTTTCCAGAAAAGTTTTGGCATTTGACACAAGCTCTAATTTTTGTGCAAACATCAGTAAAAAGGCTAGGCCAGAAATACCCAACTCTGAGGATCTTATAAGATTTCATTCTCCAAAAATGATGGCCCCCACATAAGCTGTCATGAAAATCAATTATGGCCCTTTGGGCCTCTTGTGGATCCAGACATCTCAAAAGAAATCCTCAAGGATATTTTCAATACAAAACTTGATCAATGAGACAATATGTGATTGCTTTAAGCTTCAAATCGCTCACCTTGTTCCTATCCAAGCCATCAGAAGGCCACAACTTCTGCAAAAAATGTATGATGTCTTTATACCAAGTGCATTCTGCCAAGCCAAGGATGACATGAGAGCTTTTATCAACAAAATCAACTTCCTAAATTTTTGAGTTTCTATTCATGAAATTAACCCCAACTCTTTGCAATTTGATTTAGCGAGCAACCTGGCTAAACCTTGGCCTTTCACCAATTTAGTGGGCTTCATTTCAAGGTCAAATTCTAGAATTTTAGCAATCCATTTGTTTCTCTTCCCATATATGTAAGGCTAGATCAATATCTCTTTCACTGAGGCTAAAGGGACATATGAAACAATCTTTGAATGCATAACATATATTCTGAAAGCCTTGAGGGATTTGACCAAAGCATAAGCATGCTTTTCTATGATATCATATCTCACTTCTGCATCCCTCAATGCTCTTTTGAAAACGGAAATAGGTTGCTCTAACCCCTCTGTATTTTTTTGTAGCAAAACAGCAGCCAATGTGCCAAATGAGGCGAAGGAAAATATCATAAACTCCTTGGAATAATCAGGGATGATGAGTAGGGGTTCTTCGGTCAAGGCCTTTTTTATCTGATCAAAATATTCTCGGGCCTCAGAAGTCCATTTCACCTCGTTTCCCTTTCTGAGCATGGTTGTAATGTACTTCACTAATTCAGCAAAGTTAGAGATGAACCTTCTTAGAAAATTGATTTTATCGAAGAAAGACTTAACCTCTTTCTTAGATCTAGGAAAAGATAAGGTCTAGATGGCCTCTACTCTACTTGGATCAATTCTTACCCCTTTTGTTGACACAATGTGCCCCAATAATTTACCTTCCTTCATAGCAAACAAATATTTCTTAGGATTGAGAGATATACCAAACCTTCTTCACTTTAGGAGGACCTTCTTCAAATGATGACAATGCTCTTTGTCAGATTTTGAGAACACCGTAATGTCATCCAGATAGATGACTACAAATTTGTCTGTATCCTCAATAAAGGCAATGTACATGGCTCGCTGGAAGGTTTATCCTGCATTCATCAATCCAAAGGGCATTTTAGCATACATGAATGTGCCCCAAGGAGTAGTGAAGGTTGTCTTCTCTCTATCTTCGGGCAGGACAGATATCTGATTGTATCCATAGAAGCCATCAATCATAGACATCCTATATGAACCCGTCACTCTCTGCAAAATGTGCTCCATCTTTGGCAAGGGGTAGTTATCTTTTTTGGAGCTCCTGTTCAAATTCGTGAAATCAACACATAACCTGATTTCTCCATTTATCTTCCTCATAGGCACCAAGTTAGCCACCCATTCTGAATATCTCAAAGGAATGATGATATGGGCATCCAACAACTTTTTCACTTATTTTTCCATAATATGCAACAGCATGGGATTTATTTGTCTGAGTTTCTGCCTAAAAGGCTTGGTCTTCTCTTTCAAAGGGATCTTATGTTCAATGATGTTGGTGTCATATGTTCTTAAATCTTCATATTTCCAGGCAAACACATCAGAAAACTCTTTCAAAAGATTGACATACTCAGTGCTTTGCTCCTTTGACAAACTGCTAGAAAATTTAACATACTATGGATCTTCCTTTGTTCCTAAATTGCATTCAGTCACATCAACATTTCTAGTTGAACCTTTAATCTTTACAGCCACATCGTTTTTGTCAAAAAATATCTCCAAGGGGACAAGTCCTTTTGGAATATGGTTTCTGCGTAACTGAACAATATGATGGTCAGCAATTTTATTTAGAAAAATATCATCATGAGAGCTTTCTTCAGTATCATAATATTGATCAATATGTAAAGCAGAAAATTCACCCACAATCTCAATAAATATTTTTATCTCAAGATCATCCTCAAAAACCTTCCAATGTTTGACATTGTCAAGAATAGAGGGTCTATACTTTACTTCCACATCATACTTGAGTTTGGGGGGCAAAGGAACCCTGAAATTACTTGTTGAGACAACCAAGAATATGTCATGGTGTTCTCCTCTCTTGGACCAAATGAAATATTAAAAGCTAAGAAGAAACTATCGACAAAATCCCAGACTTCATTTATGTAGGTCCTTAACCTAGGGTGTTTAGCTTGATACAGATTTTGACTTGATGAACAATCAACTCAGCATCTCCAAACACTGATAGCTCTTCAATCTTCATGTATTTAGCAGACCTCAAACCTAAAAAAAGAGCCTCGTATTCTGCCACATTGTTTGTTGCTTCAAATTCCAACTTGTGAGACAAAGATATGGTCTCTTGGGTAGGGTAAATAAAAACTACCAAAGCACCAACACTCTCCTTGGAAGAGGCTCCATCAAAAAACATCTTCCAAACAGGGGTATTAGGAAGAGGATCTTCAGAAGAGGTAATAGCTTACATTATGCTTTCAATAGGTGTTTGCGAAGCATCAGTGAGTTGTAACATACTGTTGAAATATTGTAACTGTAAATACTATTCTATTTTATTATTGATGTATTATTCATTAGATCAATCCCCTTTTGTGGATTGATCATGTTGGGTATTATAAATGACCAAATCCCCTTTTGCGGATTGGTCAAACCCTAATTGTAATATGCAAAATGAGAAGTCGGCTCCCAGAATAAATTAAAGTGGTTCTAATCACCCAAAAAGAGAAGTCGGCCATGCCAATGAAAAGACACTTCCTTTCAACACCTGCCAGATTGTATAAATAAAGGAGGCCAGCGCCTCATTTACTCACTCACTCATTCGATCATCTAGAGCGCAAGTTTGGAGTTGTAGTTGAAGAAGAAGGAAGAGAGAGAGGCACATTACTTGGGAGAGGATATTCTCTAGTGTTTGGTTTATTATCTTGGCATTGTATTGGATATCTATATTAAGGAAGTTTTTGATGGGTTTTCTCTCCCATGGGGGATTCCCAGGATAAATGTTGTGTATCTTGTGATTGTGTTTTTCTCAGTGATCCTATGTATGTTATGGTTATCTAGTAAATTGAAAAGAAAACTAATAATATCTTAAACTCTAACATGGTATCATAGCTTGAGCTGAAGAGAGCATCTTTCACAAGGAAAAAAAAAAAAGTCATGATTGTCGTACAAGAAAATTAGGGCTTTTATTGAAGAGGAATTTCAACCCAAAATTCATCTAGAAAAGTGTTCCCTAGCCCAAGGAACTCTTTGGAACCTTCAGTGGATAGAACTCCTGGAAATTGTGTTACAGGTATGAACGAACTGAGAGGGGAGGGGGGTGAATCAGTTAGTGTAGATTATTAATAATTTCTCTCCTTTTTAACTTTGAATCATTAATCTTAGTGGCAGTGAGTCTTTACTGTGAAATCCAGAGTTATAAACATAAAGCAGATAACATAATGAACAACAATAACAC
>SNQJ01S0000680.1:526252-539051 GCA_010110895.2 Picea sitchensis | reverse complement strand
AGAGCACAGAGAAGATCTTCCTTAACCAAGGGAAGTATGCAGTTAAAATGAAGAGGTTTGACACGTTGAAATGTAAATCCATGAACACACCCATGGAAATGAAGTTGAAGCTCCTGGTAGATACCTCGTCATAATTGGTTGATGCTACCCTATATAGATAGATTATTGGTTCAATGATGTATCTGATGAATACAAGGCTAGATATATGTTTTTCCTTGAGTCAGTTTCTGGTGGAGCCCAGACGTGTTCACCTAGTTGTTGCAAAACATGTGATGAGGTACTTTAATGGTACATTATATTGTGGTCTCAGTTATAATGGAGATCGTGACTTCAGACTGAGTGGTTACACCGATTCAAATTGAGTTGGAAGTGACTCTGATAAAAAGAGCACTTCAGGATGTTGTTTCAGTCTGGGGTCAGCCATGACTTCATGGCAGAGTAGGGAGAAATTTAGCATTTCTTCGAGCACGACAGAAGCAAAATACATTGTTTCATGTTCCACCAGTTGTGAAGTCGTATGGCTTCAGATGTTGTTGACAGATCTATTTCATCTGAAGATGGAAGCCACCATGATCCGATGTGATAACCATAGTTGTATGGAGGTGATGTGTTCTATGATGAGTTGAAGCACATAGAGATCTGGTATCACTTCATTCATGATATGTTGCAGAGAGGAGCCATAAAGCTCCAGTATGTTTGCACGAATGAACATGTTGTTGATGTGTTGACCAAGCCTCTATCTCGTGTAAAGTTTGAGCACTTTCGGGATAAGCTTGGTGTAGTCTGAAAGGACCTCCCTCGAAAGGGGGAGTAGTTTTGAGTTTCCAGCCCTGTGTTGTGGTGCCAACCTCATGTTGTGATCATGTGCCAGCCTCGTGTTGTGATCATGTGTCATCCTCGTGCTATGATTATGTGTTTCCAGCCTCGTTTTGTGATGTTAGCTTCATGTTGATGTTGTGTTGTCAACCTCATGTTGTGATGCCAGCTTCGTGTTGATGATGTTGTGTAGCCATCCTCATACTGTGATGCCAGCTTTGTGCCGAAGATTCGCAGCCTAGTGCTGATGTTGATGATTCTCCAGCCTTCATGTTGTGATGTTGTTGTTGATGATGATGCTCCAACCTTTGTGTTGTGATATGGTTGTTGTTCATATTGTATCAACCTTGTGATGTTATTGATGATGATGATGTATTAGTGTTATACTAATCCATGTTGATTCCACTTCAACTTCTTGTTGAAGATGATTATGATGATGATGTTATTTCATCTTCCATGCTGAATATGATGATGTTAATTTAGCCTCATGCTAAAGATACTGATGATATCACTTTAGCCTCATGCTAAAGAAGATGATGATGCTACTTTAGCCTCACGCTAAATATGATGATGTTGTTACCTTAGCCTCATGTTGATGAGGATGATGATGCTAATCCAACTCCATGTTGTGAATGATGATGATGAGAAAAACTTCTGATGATTTATAGATATGTCAGTCAGTGTTCCAGATGTTGTTGATGATGTTTCCCTCTCTCTCGCCTAATGTTATTGTAGAATACCCTTCTTGTTAAGGGGGAGTGTTGAAATATTGTAACTGCAAAGAGTATTCTACTTTATTATTGATGTATTATTCATTAGATCAATCCCCTTTTGTGGATTGATCATGTCAGGAATTGTAAATGACCAAATCCCCTTTCGTGGATTGGTCAAACCCTAATTGTAATATGCAAAATGAGAATTCGGCCCCCAGAATAAATTAAAGTGGTTCTAACCACCCAAAAAAAGAAGTCGGCCATGCCAGTGAAAAGACACATCCTTTCAGCACCTGCCAGATTGTATAAATAAAGGAGGTCGACACCTCATTTACTCACTCACTCATTCGATCATCCAGAGCACAAGTTTGGAGCTATAGTTGAAGAAGAAGAAAGAGAGAGAGACACTTTACTTGGGAGAGGATATTCTCTAGTGTTTGGTTTATTATCTTGGCATTGTATTGGCTATCTATATTAAGGAATTTTTTGTTGGGTTTTCTCCCCCATGAGAGTTTCCAAGGATAAATGTTGTGTATATTGTGATTGTGTTTTTCTCAGTGATCCTATCTATGCTATGGTTATCTAGTAAATTGAAAAGAAACCTAATAATAGCTTAAAATCTAACACATACTAGTTCCTAAATCAGTATCAACTGCAAAAATGGGGTGGTTGGTAGGATTTGCTTCATCGTTGATAATGTAAGCAAGTTGTGCTTCCCTATAAATCCTTCTATGTCCCCCCCCAAACACAGGAATGGTGGCATATGAAATATCCATATGCAAATTCCCCCCTAGTCTTTTGATCCAAGATCTAGACAAGACCATCCCAAACTTAGGGGGGACATCAGCCACCACAATATCCATGACCACACTTTTCATTGGCAATTGGAACAGGGAAACCACTAGGTCTTTAATAACCCCAAGACACTTCACCTTCCTGGAATCAAATGAGTATAGGTCATTGTAGGTTTTTGTAACCTCCAATCCAAGCTCAGCCATGATAGTCTTAGGCATGAGATTATGAGATCCCCCTGAATCCATCAAATAGTTGTGTAGCACTTTATCATGAATGTTCAATGATGTATATAAAGGAGGGGAAGAGTCATCCCTATCCTCTACCAAAGGTCCTAGTATGATAGTTGGTTTTTCATCTTGGAGGTTGATTGAATCTATGGGATAAGATGAAGGTTCAGGATGCAGCATTTTGGAAAGGTACCTTTTGAAATCCTCATCCTTAACTAGCTCCAAAAAAGGTACAGGGATTTTAATCTTTTGAATCTCATTCTCAAAGCTAAAAGAGGAGGGAGGCTTCAAAATATCCTTAACTTCTGGGGTAGGTATCTTAACCATTTCCTGGGGGTTGTGTGCCTCTTTTTCTTTGCTACTAGCTGCCACACCCTTAGCAGGATTCTATGTTCTAGTAGGTTGATCAGAAATGTCAGGCTTCCCCTCTTTCTTCTTTGACCTTAGGTTGTATCTATTTGAATTTCCAATGGTCCTTTCCCCTTTGCTCAACTCATTTAGTTGGCTATCCATGAGAGACTCTTCATATGCATATTAGGTTAAATGATGAGACAAAGAGGTGTCACCAAGACAATGGATTTCAGGATCATCATCTTCTTCCTCTCCTTCTTCATCAGTAACCAGGTTATTTTTTAGAGGGGCTTGGATTTTTTTATCATTCCTATCCCTATTTATTTGATCTCTTTGGATAATATGAGGGGCATTATTTGGTCATTTGAAATTACCCATATTATCATCATTCTAGGGGTTCCTATAGCTCTAGTTTCCTTCAAATTTCAATTTCCTCATTTCTGCAGAAAGTGATTTTACCAGTTTTTTCAATGCATCCACTTGAGGGTGGGCAGCAGAGGAATCATAGGTTGAAGCTTCATCCCTACCTTTTCTTTTGTCTCTATCAGATTTACTCCTAAGTTTTTTAGTTGCCAATATATTAGACTCTACTTCAAGGGTTGCATCTTGCATATGAGCTAAAGAGGTAGCTCTTCTTTCTCTCAATAGGAGGCAAAACTTAGGGTCAAAAGAACTAGCATAATTAATATTGGAAGAGGGTTTTGTAGGATTTATTTCAGTGGGAATCTTATTGTACATCTTATTAAATATTTTTGAGAAGTCTGAAACAGATTCCCCCTCTTTCCTCTTAAGTGACCCAAATTTTGTAATCTAATAAAGAAAATATTTTGTATCCCCCCAATGCCTCAAGAATGAATCATCCAAAGCTTCAATCTCAACAACATATCCAAGAGTCAAGCCCCTAAAACATTTTCTAGCCTCACCATCAAGGCTCTGTACAAAAACTCTCATCCACACATCTTCATTTTCAATGTTAAGATTATATGTACAAAGCTCGGCATAAGAATGTTTAAACACAAAAAATTGGGCTAGAAATGCATAAGCAAATGAGGTTCTCATTAACTTCAATCAATGGTTTAAGGATAAAGGTGAGAAAGAGGAAGACTTAGTGAGGAAAGTGGACAAGTCTTCCATGAGCATCTGGCCTTCAAGTCGCTTGGTGTAGAGAAACTCATGCACAAGAACACTCCTGAACTTAAGTTTAAGATACTGAAATATATCACAGTAGCATTATAATCAAACCTCCATTACAATACAACTACAACATCTTGTATGGATCATCCATGCATGAGCATTTCAGCATAAGAGGAAACAGGACAGTGAAAGAAAATAATGAAACAGATCATAGAAGCATTATAATCAAACATCAATTACAATACAACTACAACATCTCATCTGGATCATCCATGCACGAGTGTTTCAGAATAAGAGGAAACAAGATGATGAAATAAATTGACTTATATTAATGAGAAAGTTTCAAGTCTCATACATAACCAGAGAATAACTATGTTATCAAACTATTACAAATAGGGAGCTCTGCTCAACCATCGACGCCTAACATATTCTTCCACTGATCTATTTATACTCAGATCAGCGAACAACCACTAGGAATGTGATCTGACCATCCTGTCCATGGCTCTTCCATCTGTGTATCCTTATGTCAGACGAAAGCTCAGATCAGCATGGACCTGTAGGAAAAGCTTGTCCCTCGTGGTACCTCGGGCTGACAGTTCTATCTCCACGGCTAGACCCTCCATGTTTTCATTCATGGAGTGAGTCAAGGTTTCAACTACCAGTCCTTGTTCATTAACTAATTTCTCCTTGGGATCGGGATGAGGCTTGACGACTAGGGGGCGTCCACGTGTTTCTATTGGATTCGGCACTAAATGAGCATGCGATTTCGGGGCCGTTGAAAGAAGTTTGGACCTACACCGCTTTTGGACCTGAAAATCACCACCTTCCGCCACATAGATCTCCTGCAATACCATGGTTTAGATTTCAGCCCGCTCAAGTATTTTAACGCCCGAGCATGTTGTGGCCCCAAAATGAAGTGTGTTCGTTGATATGGTCGCGATCTGCGATCTAGGCACACCTACTATTTTAGCACCCCCGCTAAAGCTTATCTGCTTGCCAACTATAATGTCCTTCAAACCGCACTGAGAGATGGCACTAAATTGAACTGCACAAGGGGTCTCTATTGTTGGGAACTGCACCCGCCTGCTTGCCTGTGCTCATGGCTATCACTTGCGACCCTTGACAACTTCATGTGATAACACAACCTATCATTCTAAACCTATTGAGCAAACTCCTGGCATATTTTGTTTGTGAGACAAAAATGTTGTTATCTAGTTTCCAAACTTCTACTCCTATGTATTAATGTAGGAGGCATGGATCTATCATGTCAAAATATTTACTCATATTATATTTGATATGTTTGATAGCAATTGCCTCACTACCTACAATAATGATGTCAACATTTATGACTAATAGGATGATATCATTACTTATGTTTTTGATGTAGAGACTGTAATCTAAAGGACTCTTGTGGAACCCCCATTCATCCAATTAATTGCAAATTATAATGTAGCATGCCCTAGGTGTCTACTTCAAGCCATATAGAGCTTTCTTAAATCTACACATAACCCTAGAACCTAAAAACATCATTTTTGATAAATGTAGACTTCTTTCTCCAAATATCCAATGTGTAAGGCACTCTTCGTATCCATTTGATGGACCTTCCAACAAATTATGATTCCATGGCTAGAAATAATTTAGTGGTTCTCATCTTTGTTGTAGGAGAAAAGGTTTCTTCATAGTAGATTCCCTCTCACTATGAGAACTCCTTTGCAACCAATTGTTCCTTGTACTTGTCAAGTGCACCATCTATGTTATATTTGATCTTGTACACCAATTTCAAACCAATGGGTTTCTTCCATGGTAGAAGATCCATGAGATCCTAAGTCTAATTTTTCATTAGATTCTCATGTTCGTTTTCCATGGCATTCTCCCATTTAGTTTTCCATTTTACCTCCTCAAACACCTTGTCTCATAAACTCCTAGGATATTGGTCATCAAAGCAAGTTGACCATGTTAGCTTTCTACTTGCTCTTGCCTCTCGATGATAGTCCCTTTATCTATTGTGCCACCACTTTGGCATCTTCTTGGCATCTACCTCATCCAAATCAAATCTATCACCATGATTTGGGATACCTATACCTATGTCACCTAAATGGTGATCCAGGATGTCTGCGTCATAACCTAGAAGTGAATAATTTATCGACCTCAAAGAATCCTCATACTCAAAATTCCCTTTCAAGTGGAGCTACCTGAATCTTGACGCATGAATCATTAGCCACAACAAGTTGTTCTTTGTTAATTTTAATCTTTGGAGAAGTTTGGAAAGGTCCAACTTCTTCATCAACTACAACATCTCTACTAAATCTCAATTGGTTGGTGTCAACATCAACCAACCTATAAGCTTTATGATTGTTGTTGTACCTTGTGATCATTAGTTTCTTGCTTTTAAAATCTAATTTGTTTCTTTTCTCCTTTGGAATTTGAGCATAGGCAATGGAACCACAAACCTTAAGACGAAATTTAGGCTTCTTCCTAGATCATGCTTCCTCTGGGGTCTTCTTCTTCATCGTTAGAGATCTATTAACCAAATACATTGCGATAAACACTGCCTCAACCCAAAACATGTGTGGAACACACCTATTCTCCATCATATACCTAGCCATCTATATGATAATGTAGTTTTGGCTCTCAACTACTCCATTATGTTGTGGAGTGTAAGATGTAGTGAACTGTATTTTAACATGAGTGAAAATTTGAGGTCTAAAATGGACCTCTGAAGGAAAATAATAAAATAATAGTTAAAAAAATAAAACAAGAGTTATGAATTTTCAAAGGGAAATAAAGAAAACTACATTTTAATTGTATTGTTTACTTATCTCCTTATATGTTTACTCAAATTTCAAGTGTAGATACTCATTGGATGTGGAATTAAATTCTACATCCAACGAGTGCCTACACTTGAAATTTGAGTAAACCTATAAGGAGATAAGTCAAAAATACAAATACAAAAAGTAGTTTTCTTTTTTCCCTTCAAAAATATTTACTCTTATGGTTGACATCATCATCTTAAATCCTACTAATTATTTTAAAGTTGATGTTGATAGTACATTTTTTGTTTTGAAGCCTATTTTTTACCTCAAAATTCCCCTAATGTACCATGTTTAACACAGAAGTTGTTGAATTCTTTTGAACAAAATTCTCTGTAATTATTAGATCTGAGAGTAGTGATGTAACAAGTTGATCAATTCCAAAAAATACACCCACTTTTTTCCACTATAGTGATCAACAAAAAGAAGGAAACCCCCAACACCGATAGTAGATGTCAAGCTCATTAGCCAACAAATATCTACATGAACTAGTTAAAGAACTATTTTTTCTCTCCAAGTTTGTTCTTCATCAAATGGAGCTCTATGTTAGTTCCCTTCCTAGAAAGCTTCACAAACACCTTATATCTACTACCAGATGTCAAGGAGTCCAACTATCAAATTCTCTTGATCCAACTGAATGAGGTAAGTCAATTTAGGTGCCCATACCATTGATGCCAAAGTGTACTAGTGTATAATGCACTCTTGGCTACCAATGTATGTTCCTTGACCTATTTAATGTCAACTAGTTTGAACAGTCCATGATCTTCCACATAAGGAGAAAGAGTCTTCTTGGTCTCTTTGTCCACTATGTAGCATTTTTGATTGCTAAATATGAAATCTAGATGGGGGTAGTGCCTCATAATATGACTAACTATGAGTAGATTAAGCTACATTCATGGCACATAGTACACATTTTGGAAAAACAGCATTTTCCCTCCAAAGGAAATCTACACATCCTCTTTGCTTACTACCATGATATCTTTCCACCACCGAAGATCATCAAACCTTAGAGGAATTACAAGAAATGAATTCCATGAACCAATCTTTCATGTTGGTGAAGAGTTTTGATGCCCCTAAAACTATGTACGAAGAAGATGACTTAGGTTGATCTACTTGTCTCTTGGTCATGAGTGCACATAAATTTGACTCCTCCTCCTCTATATTCTCTGTGACATGAACCTTCTATCAAGGCCCTCCCTAGTTGGTTTTTTTATTCCCCGGCATCTTTCTACAGTGCTTATTCATATGTCCCACCTTGCCACAATAATGATGTGATGCTTTTTACACTCAATTGCATCCTCATTGATGTCTTTCCCTTTCTTCTTTGCCCACTAAACATTTCCCTTGAAAATGGTTGCAAAGCCTTTTTCTATACCATTTTCCTTGCTATACTACCAAACTATGTCTTCATCTAGCATATTGTAAGATCTTATTGCATCGCGCTTCAAACTTTAGGTCAACATTTGTTGTGGTGATGTTCGGGGTCTTAATAAAGTGCTCATAAGCACATGATAATTTTTCAACGTAATTATCATCATGTCTTCCTCTTCCATTTTCTAACCAACGACCAACCATTGTTCTTTAACATCCTTGATATTGAGGAAATTTTCCTACAATGATGTGCTCTCATCCATAGTGATCGAAAACAACTTATTCTTCAAGGAGGCTCTGCCCTTGTTTGAAATATCATGTGACTCTTACAAATGCTTCCAAATTGTTGTTGAAGTCTTCCCTTTCTGGACTTCAAGAAGCATCACATATGTCACGAACAATTTAAACAACATTATTGCTTCTCTATCTCACTCATTGTACTTGTCCTAGTCTCTACCCGTAATTATTGGCCAGATATCTTTACCTAGGATAATATCAACCAAGCACATGTACTCAAATATGGCCAACATATGTTGTTGCTACATATTGTAGTTCTTTTTAGAGAATCTATAGCTACCTTCTAGTCTGATGATGGGTAAAAAATCCATTGCTACGAGTCAAACAATGCATAAATATATATTGAAATAGAGTAGAATGTTGAAAATTCATGTTCTTCCCTCTCTCAATCTGCAATCTTAGAGTAAGAAATCATGAATACTGGCTATAAACACCTATAGTAAACATTATTGCTAAAAAATATTGATTTTTAATAAATATACTCAAACTTCACCGAAACACATTTTTTGATAAATCTACCAAAAAACATTACCATAACATAGACTTTATTAAATCTTCCTAAAAATGGCATCAAAACACACATATTTATGTTAATGTGGCTTGGATCTATTGGAAATCACCAAAACAACAGTTGAATCTTACAACCCTTCAAATCCAAGCAACAATACAAGTAGGTAAAGCTTCAAACTACTCCTAATTACTCCATATTGTCAAGAAAATGGAGAAATTTTGCTCATTGTGCAAACAATTTGTATGGTCCAATTATACACTAACAAATTCTCTAGCAACGCCCGTACAATCCAAAGAGATGGTGCAATTTCTCTTTGGTGGCTTAATTTCAATGTTGTACAACGATACAAAACCTCACATGCAAGCTAGTGACTTGATTTTCCTTGGTGACTCGCCCCTACAACACATGCGACTAAATTTAGCAACTCAATTATATTTAGCAACATATGAATCTCCTTGGAAACTATGTTTGGCAACTGTATAAACTAATTTGTATGGTCTTTACTTTCAATTTTTGTGGGGAACCACGATTTGCAAGGTTCCTTTAAAAAAAAATATTTTCTTTAACAGAAAATCAAACCAAACCATGTTTTCAATGGAACCTTTTTGCCTATTTGATGTGTTACACTAGTGATCCATTAATCTGTCTGTGTTGGCAATGATCACTAGGTCTTCACACTCTCACAAATTCCATGGTTCTAACCAAACTCTGATAGCATACCATGATAACATGAAAATCGAACACAAAGAAAACCAAAATTATTCGAGAGAGTTTTCTATATTCAATTTATTAAAATAGGAGTGAAAGCCTCCGTATAAAGAGACACATACTAGAAGAGTCAATCCACTTTATGAATGTGATAGGAAAAGATGCACACTAAAGTGAAATAAAAACTAAAAACATAATATAACCTAAAGTCAAAATGGCTTTATTAATTCCTATGTTTAATATCTAATTGGTCATTATTATTCTGACATTTACTTCAACACCTATCACTAGAACACCATAGTTAGGAAAATGTAATAATGCACATCTTCCAAATGTGACTCAACTCTAAAGCATATAAAATCCCAAAAAAACTAGTACATCCAATGAAAACATCAAACATTAGTACCTAACATATCTTAGATGATCAAACACCAACACCAAAAAGAAATGGAGCAGAGACTATGCAAACAAACATTGACACCTGAACATAAGTCAAATCAACACCAACACGGATCAAAATTAGGCCACTATATATGGTAACAAAGACAACAGGTATGGTGATCATGTGTGCAAAAGGAACTTCATCCCTCAAAGTAGAAAGCATAATATAAATGCCTTTAATTGCAACTATAGAGAAAGTTTAAGCCAAAAGAATAATCAAAATATAATCTTAACACATCATCAAATATTGGAGATCAGAGGATAGAACATTGTGCCCAAAATATTTTGTTTCCAACCATTAGAAATGTGAGCCAAATAGTAGTATGATACCTTTTGTCCAAGGCTCGCACTATAATGCATTTGCATTCCACCAAAAATCGGGTTATTCAAAATCGATCTCCAACTTCTCAAATTGTGTGTCAACCAACCCATTATTCAACTTTTACACAAAACAATATTTATCATGAATGACTTAGCATAGGACCATATGATAGAAATGCACTTGAGATCAAACAAAGACCAAATAACCAAATACTACTAACATAAAGGGTTATGTTCTATCTTTATTTACGAATTCAACCTACTATCATCTCATTGTGGACTATTTTGTTATATAAAGCTTTTGTAAAACACTTTGTTAGTAACATCTCAATCCTAGCATAGTAGAGTTTCAACACTCAAGAATGTACCAGCACAAATCTTATGCTAAATATGTGCATAAAACCATATTCATCAACACCAAACCACATACCACAACTTCGTACTTTTGTTTTAAAACAAAATTTGAAAGAATCTACACCTATGGTAGTGAATCTTGAGGCCACGACCAGTTATTATTTCTGCCATTTGATAAAATGCAGGGCTCACACAACAAACGTGGAATAAACCCCTAATCATTTGTTCTTTTGCAGCAATCATTTTCATTGTCATCATTGTTACCCATACATGGAAGGGAGAAGTCAATCACTTCTTCGACCACAACACATCATTGGTGCTTCATATGTCAACTTCGTATTAAACACAATCTCACCATTAAAGAGACATAAGATTCAACATTATAGCAAGCCTAAGCAAAAGAGACACAAAATACCTAACACTCTAAATCTCTTTTACTAATCAAAGAATTAAAATATGTACAAATTCACATCCCTTGCTCGTGGAGGGTAAAGGGAGAAAACTCTCTAGCTCCCAAGAAAATATGCACCACATAAAACTCTCCATCCAATGTCAAAATGAAATGAATGAAAATGTCTAATGTCATCTCATGATATATATCCAACCCATTCCAAGAATAAAATATTCCCTAGTCTCATCAAAGGGAACAATATCCCATATCATACTCCACTATCTAACCAAATGCATCCAACCCATTAAATATTCTCTTGTCTCATCAAAGGGAACAATATCCCATATCATGCTCCACTATCTAACCAAATACATCATGAGACACATACATAATAAGTTGCAAGTCTCTAACTCCAACCCATATATATGATGACCTAAGCTCCCACATGTACATAACAAATTACAACCACATACGTGCAAACAAGCACCCCAAACCATATGCTCCCATACAACCACATACGTGCAAACAAGCACCCCAAACCATATGCTCCCATAGACAGGGAAAACATGCATCATAGATGACTAGAAGCACTATCCTCATCATACACATAAACTATCTATGTTTCTCTTTAGACAACTTTTGCTCCACCTTTACAGCCTGAGTGGGCCTAATGGTTAAGAACATGTGTTTCCTCTTAAGAGGTCACAGGTTCAAATCCAGAGGGGGGTAGGGTATGTATACCTTCGTAGACTTTACCAGTCAAATCGTTGGGCGGAGGGGGGTCCCTTGTCCCANGAGGGGGGTAGGGTATGTATACCTTCGTAGACTTTACCAGTCAAATCGTTGGGCGGAGGGGGGTCCCTTGTCCCACAAACAAGGGGGTCTCATACACCAATTTGGTGTGCTGGCTTGGTGTGACCTTAAAAATAGATTATTATTATTATTATTAAAAATAATAATAAGTCCAAAATTATTTGTATCTATGTTTCTCTTTAGAAAACTTTTGCTCCACCTTTAAAAATAATAATAAGTCCAAAATTATTTGTTACAATAGATCACATGAAGTTTTCAAACAACAAAGAAGAAAGTTTGATAGTGCAGATTAAAGCCTTATCCATTTCGATAATTCAGATCATCTGCAACCCATATGAAAATCTTATTTGTTTTTCAAAAACATGGATAGGTGAGACACCATTGTTATTGTCCCATCCAATATTAGTGATATCTACTATTTTATTTTGTTAAGTTTATAAGGTGTACTATTTTATTTTGTTAAGTTTATAAGGTGTACGTTGATGTCTTTCTTTAGATATAAAAGTTCTTGGTAATTTATGTTTCCCAACTTGGTGTGTGTATTATTTTATTGGAAAAAGATACAATTCATTTGATTAAAACATTTGGTTGATAAGTTTAAGGATCAACAGTTGTGCATGCAAAAAAATCATCAAGTTGCTCTTATGCATTCTAATGCATTAGATTAGGTTGGCCAAAGATCTATGTATATATATTTCACATTGGATTTATTACCATCTCAAATAACTTGATAGAAATACAATCAG
>SNQJ01S0000680.1:471222-512165 GCA_010110895.2 Picea sitchensis | reverse complement strand
AATTGTTTCTTCTAAAGTTCAGATCTGAGTTGCTATAGAATTGCCTTATAGAATAAGCTTTGCATGGATCTATAAGTGATCTTCTTTGTTTACTGTTTGAGCACAGTCATATAGAAGAAGCCTTGTATTACTGTTTTGTTTCAGAACTAAGATTTATAGATCTGCTGTTGCTTTAGAGAAGCTAATTATCATTGTTTAAAGATCTGAGTTTTAGCATATGATCTGAGTTCTCTTCTGCTTCTATTGYTGTCTGGAATATAGATCTACTGTKGTATCTCAAGAGCTGTTAACACTGTCTATTATCTGAAACCTGTTTATCAAATTTGTTTTGATCTTAGTTTAAAGTACTACAGTTGAATCTGATTATCTTCTAAGCCCTGCTCTTCTGCTGTTAATGTTTATCATAGATCTATCTTTTATATGTTAAGTTACAGATCTAAGTTGTTCTTGCATTAAATTTTTAAAAGAGACTGCTGTTTTCAATTTTACCCTAAATCTAACACCTTATAATTTTTTTTTATTTGAAATGATACTTCCTATATTGAAATAAATATATTTACATCAGCAAAGTAAAACAGAAGGCAGAGGGTTATATACAATGGCGATTTTAGTTGGATCGTACAGCACATGTGGTTGGGCTGTACAGCTACCAGAGGAAGACAAATTTCTGTAAGAAATTTCCTGGTGTATTTGCTGCTGTAAACTGATTTCTTAGAAGCCAATACAGCCCCTCTGTTGGTTTTCCCCACAGTGGTGTTTCCAAGGTATTTCTGGTGTTCTCATTTTTATGTGCTTGGTTTCTGAATATGCTTCTGCTGTTTATTTTGGTTAAATTACTCAGTTATAGGTTACTTGCATAATTTCCAGAATTTATATCAGTTAGATTTATTTCTAAGTTAAAGAAATTATTGGCATTTAGTTTCTGTTGCTGAGTTATAAAAAATTAACATGGTATCAAAGCTCAGCCTCTGAATACAGAAGAGACCAAGTCGATTTGCTGCGCAGACCAAGTGTAAATCAGCAAGGGGGTCGAGTTACCAGAGAGGGTGTGTGAGTCAGGGCAGCTGACATAATGGCCATTGCAAGTTTGAGATTCGAAGACAAGCTGGAGGGAGCCTCAAACTTCAGTCCTTGGAGAGAACGAATTGGGCTGCTGCCAGAGGAACAAGGGTTGCGGGAGATTGTTGAAGAGTCAGAAGTACTTCAAGCAGACCCAGCATAACAACCAGCATATCTCAGGAGAGATGCGAAGGCCAGGCAAATAATTGTTGATGGAGTCAAAGACCACATCATTCCTCTTCTTCCTGGCAAAAAGACCGTTAAGGCTACGTAGGAGGCCCTAGTTAAACTGTACCAGTTTGATAACCAGAGCAGAAAGATGTTGCTCAGAGAGAAACTCAGAAACACAAAAATGGCTAAGGGAGAGTCATTTGTCACATATCTCACCAAGTTCACTTAGATCATAGATGAACTGGCAGCTATTGGGGAAACCGTAAATGAAACTGAGCTGGTAAGGACAGCCTTGAATGGCTTCACCAAGCAGTGGGACGTGTTTGTCCAAGGACTCGGGAGTGGTAGCACGGGAGAAACTCCTTGATTGGGAGAGGTTATGGGATGACTTCACTCGGGAGGAAGATCTTTAAGGCAGCGAGGCCAAGGGTGATGAAGGCAAGGAGAATGTTGCTCTTCATGCAAAGAAAGGTAGTGGAAATGGAAAGGACATGAGCAAAGTGAAATACTTTGCATGTCATAAGGCTGGCCACTATGCAAGCCAGTGTCCCAACAAGAAGGAGGCACAGGTAGCAGCATCAGCATTCACTGAGATCGATGATTTTGCTAAGAAATTCAAAAAGGAATCTTCTCTAGTCTCTTTTCTTTCGAGCAGCAATTTTGCAGGGTATGAGGACATTGGGGCATGGATCATGGACAGTGGATCATCTCGTCGTATGATAAGGATGAGGTCAATGTTCCTTAGTTTTTCGAAGACAGACGCAGACTTGCATGTGAGAACTAGAGCTAGCACCATGCATGCAGTGAAGGGGGTTGGATATGTCAGATTCCAGCTAGAGTCGGGAGGTTCTCTAGAGGTGGCAAAGGTGTTGTTTGTTATGGAGTTGAAGGTAAATTTTCTCTCAGTATCAGCCTTGGAGGACATGGGATATGTAGTTATGTTCGAGGATGGACAAGTACTCATACGATCAGAAGGAGCAAATACCCAGGATGCAGCAGTGAGGCTTGGCATCAGGGAGGGTATGATGTACAAGGTGTTGGGACATGTAGTAGGGTCCAAGGGGATCTTGTATCGTAGTGCAGTGTCAGAGACCAAGTCTAGTGAACTAGTGGCTCCATCCAAGACTGTCAAGACTGTCAATTGGTATGACATGACATTGATGGATGAGGAGAACTGGTTACCAAATCAGAATGTAGCAGAGGTAGCAAGAGGGTCTTCCAGTTCAGAGGGAGCAGCTACAACAACAGCAGATTTGATGGGGTCAGAGATTGGTCCAGGTGGAGGTTCCAGAGACACCTTCCTCACTAAGAGGGAGTGTTAATTTTGTAGCTCAAAAGGTATCTCAGCTTAGCCTATGTGTCCAAGGCTAGCTGATGGACACAATTAAATACCCAGATCAGCTTTATTTATTTTAGCCTAAGTCCAACTTAGGATTCAGAAAATTTTGTTTTGAATGTTGTGTGGGGCCCAGGCTAGTGGGGCGCACAAATTGAGTGCTAAGTGGGGTACAGGCATGAGGGGCGCTTCAATCTGAGCCATTGAAGGCTATGTTGGGCACACATCTCAAGACAAGGAGGCTGGAGGAAAGATAAGTAGAAGAGTTGAGGGTGAAAGGGACACACAACTCTCATTGAGCAAGAGAGTTGAAGGAGGGTGCTTGGCTGAGAAAGAGGGCAAGTGTAGGGGCTTTGGCTGAGGCGATTTTGCAGGCAGAGAGCAGGTCGAACAACAAGCTCCACAACAGCAAGCTAACAGGCAGAGGGCACGTCGTACGCAACAAGGAAAGAGGGTCACACAGGTTGTACGGGGCACCAACAACAAGGGTCGAATTAACCCAAGTCGTACAGAACAATTCTGAGGTTGTCTGGGACGATTTGTACAGGTCATGCGGGCTGTACTCTTTGGCTAAGCAAGGGTCAAGTCTGTTGGGTGAGTTTAGTTGGGTCGTATAGCACATGTGGCTAGGTCGTACAACTACTAGAGGAAGACAAATTTCTATAAGAAATCTTCTAGTGTATTTGATGTTGTAAACCAATTTCTCAAAAGCCAATAAAGCCCCACCTTTGCTGGTTTTCCCCACGTTGGGGTTTTCAATGTATTTTTGGTGTTCTCATTTTTATGTGTTTGGTTTCTGAATATGTTTTTGTTGTTTATTTTGGTTAAATAACTTAGCTCTAGATTACTTGCATAATTTCCAGAATTTATATTAGTGAGATTTATTTCTGGGTTAAATAAATTATTGGCATTTAGTTTTTGTTGCCGAGTTATAGGAAATTAACACATCCATGAGCTCCTTCAGATAGCTCTACCATGGTATATCAATTCTTATGCTTTACACCTCAAATAATATGTGCTCGCACAGATGGTAATTCATGCTTCTTTCAATTGATGTGCTATGATGTCATGTGATGGTTTCCTACTTAAAAGTGGTGTGATGGTTTTTAACCTGTAATGAAAGAAATAAACATTGGTTATATCTTATAACACTTCTTAACGCTAATAATTTTATTATTTTGTCTCGTGTTTAGCATGGGGGACATGTTGTCCTTAGATAAATGTTGTCTTGACTTAGAACTAATTGTACCACTGGTGATCTGGTTGGGTAGCGTATCCATATCCTAACCATGTCTAACACTTTCCATCATTTCCTTTCACTACCATCCCATTCATAAAATAAATACTATACCTGCTTATATTTGACTTATCAAATGTCATCCAACAAGGTCTAAATGAAGAAAAACGTAAGGCAGAGTCACAATAAAGCCAAAATGGCTAGAGATGACGAGCAATAGTGTTAAAAATGAAAAAATAAAAAAAATAGAGCCTTGTCACCTCAACAAAAAGGCCCAGTCCCAAGCTCCTATGCTAAAAAGGAATATCTAAAGAAAAAAAGGACTAAGAAAAATAAAAGAAAATGTAAAAGGGGGTAATAAAAGGGTGTCGCAGTGGTAACTCTAAGCCAAGCTCCCTCTAAAAGGTTTACAAGTACAAAAAATGAAGACTCCTAGCTCAAAAAGGCTAGTTGAACCAGCAAAAGACCTTATATATCATTAAAAATGACTTTTAAGGGTCAAAATATAAAGCTTCCTTTGTTGTTTCCATCAATTATTCATCAAATTCACCTATCTCTAACCAAATTACTTAGGAAATACCTTTTTTCCTAGGCATTAACATATGTAATAGGGGTAAAAGTTGTCCTACCATGGTAAACTTAGGCAATTTATAAAATTAACCTATGATAAGTTGATGTTAGAGGATATTACTTGATGTTTGTTGCCTAATGACTTGTTTTGAATCTTGATGCATCATTATAGGTGGTCGCCCCACATTGGGATCCATGCATTATGCCTCGAGATCCGTGCCATTGTCTTGGGATCCATGTGCCTAAATTCAACCATATCTACCTACATTAGGATCCGTGTAAATTTTCTTGGGATCTGTGTCATTGCATTGGGATCCGTGAAAACATAGTGGATGATGACAAAGACGCCACATCATCACTAAGTTGTCCACATCAACACTTCGAATACTTGTTAGCATTTGGAGAATTGTATGAGCCACATAGACATGTATTATTTGGCACATGTGGAAATCCTTCTAGAAGGGCGCATTTTCTCTCTCCACATGTGGGAATTTTCTAGAACCTTCTAGAAGGGGCACTCCTCATCCTTTGACCTATTCTCACATGTGTGAATAAATTTGTTGCATCATTTTGTGGGTTAGTTAGGGGGCACCCTTATTCTAGGGCCTCCTTTTGACCCACACATGTGATAGTTGAAGATTTTCTCAAAATTAGGAGGGCACCCTTCTTCTCTCTCCTCCATTGACCACACATGTATAGTTAGTTGGGATTTTTCTCACTTTGAGGAGGCAGCCCTAGCTTTGAGTAGTTTGTTGTAACCTCATGTGGTTTTCTCACATGGTTTTCACTGAAGACGTGGTATTGGCTCATGGTTTTACTCTAGCACATGGTATGAGCACATGGTTTCATTGTAGCTCATGGTTTTCTCTGTATGGTTTTGAGGAGGCTTCTACCTATTTAAGGAGGGCGTCACTCTCATTTTGTATGGTTGGAAATGGAATAAGAAGACTATTTTGGCTCAATATTGGTGGAATTTCTTCTCTATTTCTTCCATGTATTGCTCTAGGGTGAAAATAGAAGAGTTTGGGCTTGCAAATCTCATTGAAGAAAGGGCTAATGCAAGGCCAACAATGCAAACAAGGTACGATCAACATCTATTTTGTTTCTTTGTGATTTTTTTAGCTTTGTCTTAGTATTGAATTTAAATACCTTAGAGTTTTAAATTCTTACCTTAGATGAATGTTTGAATTAATCTGATTTGCAATACTTAGGTTAGATCTAGAACTAGTTTAGCCTCTCTAGAATTTTGTATAATCCAGGTACCCTGGATTGATGATTTCCAAGCATTGTCCAAGAAAATGTATGGAGACTTCAATAATCAAAGGAGAAAAGGGCATCTACTCACGAGCTGGTTAAGACTCCATGCCCAATGGAAGGCACTAGGATTTTCTTTGCTGTTCTAACCGTCTCATATTTATTTTTTCCCTTTTAAATTTTATTTGTTCAAGCAACCTAGAGTTTAATACTTTCAATTTTCTGAACTGGGTTGCCCTTATCCAAGTTCCATTGAGAAAACATTCCATTATTCAACTGTGAACTTGGAATTTACTTGCAGGTTGATCTCTTGAAGTGACCTAATCTTACATCGATCTGCCTTTTCTGGTTGTTTCATTGCAGGTCGCTCCATCAAATTCATCCATATTAAGTTGACTTGCATCTAATTGTTAGATCTAGTTCTTTACCTAAATGGTTTACATGGATCTAGCTCATAACAAGGAGGATTTAATTCCAATAAACCCAATCTCTGCATTAATGACACATTGCATCTACCATGAGTGAAATTTCTATTTAAAGGGTCAACTCACTTTCAAGTTTGGTCTTACGAGTTGATAAGAGAGATGTAATGTTGGCTGCTGGTAACTCTTATAACAAAGGTAAAAGTTTAGATTTAACACATCTCTGCACTTTTACAATGCAACGTTCTGCTACATCTTTCATAACCAAGCAGTGGATCAATGCATTATACTTAAGAATGTTTTGCAAGGAGAGCTAAACGGATCATTTCTTATGCTGTTTAGGGTTTGAAAGGGCTGATAACAGTGGATGCTGCAGTATTCCTTTTACAACGGTTTATTCACAAATCTGGCTTGCAATTCACTAAACAAGTATCTCAAAGGATTTAATCAGAATCATACAAACTTTGTTAACTCTGACTTTCAATCATTAGATTCATTATGCACCGTTTATCTTGTGTAAAGGCTAAAAAAAATTGACAGATCTTGCCTAACAACTTTGTGCTTTTCACTTAGGAGAATTTGGTGGATAAGCATTTGAAAATCCCCTAAAAGAATCGATGCATAAATGTTGGAATGGCTTGCTGGAAAATATTAAGATAAATCTGATTTTTCGGTGTGTTATTCTGACCATTGTTAAAATTTAGCGAGTCACGAGCACTTCTGGAAACACACACTAAACTGAATTCTGGTATCCTATCATCACATGTGTTCGTTTTCAAATCTCATGGTTAATGTTATTCTTAACTGTCAGACAGAGCTTGCTGCACTAGTTATCATTACTTTCATAAATGCAATCAAGCATTAAAACCTGGGAAATGATCAAAATTGGTACAATCAACATGACACTTGGTTGCTTGCTCCTCCTCCAAGGTAAGTCATCCTCCCAAGCAAGAAACCAACCGACATGTGTGTGTGCCCCATGAAGAAAGCCACATACATTTCCAATGCCCTAAGGAAGTGTGCCACATAAGCATCCAGTCAAGGGCCATAGCAATCCAGGAGTAAGCTATCTCCTACGTGTATGTCCATTATGGATCAACCAAGGGTAATCAACACACCATGCACCCCGCATCACATGAAGCATTCCCAAACATGGTGTAAACACTTTCAGAGTTACCTTGAAGCTAACACTTATTTTGCTACAAAATAAGATTACTCTAAAAAATGCTGAAGACACCAATTCCACATGGAAACAAGAGAAAGATCGACACCAAATGGAATGCCAAGATATTACACAATAACACTTGATCGAACAAAAGTCCAAGCAAGGAGAATCCAGTCAAGGGGATTGTCCAAACCAACCAACCAACCTGTTATCACAGGATTTGTACTTGTGCAAAGCCCTTCACAAGATCCCAATCTTGTGTAACAATTGGAAGTTTCTATCACTGTCACCTAAGTAGATACTTCCCTCATTTTAGTGATGGAAGAAAGTCCAACACAAGGGACGCTTCCCTAGTGACCTCAAGGGATCAAATAGCAAGATTAGCCGAACCTACAGCCCCCTAGCTTGGTCACCTAAATGTTAGGTCTAGGTCTAGGAGAGGTAAGAAAGGTAACAAGGTAATTGGTTCACCTATACGAGAAAATAAACAATCTGAAGCATAATATAGACAATTACCAAGTCATAGAAGTCATAAATATCCTCAAAAACACTAGATAATCAATAAATTCAATGGCTGTTGCAAAATTACAGCAGTGAAATAAAATATAAAGGTAATTAATGTTTTGCAATAGCAATAAGAAAAAGTGCTCGGAAGTATGGCAATTGAGCATAAAAATTAAGCCTTCAACATGTACAATAATATCCAATTGCTATACTATGATTTCAAGCAACTTTAGCCACTATTCCAAGTAAGTATGCAGCAATTAAAGTAAAGTTTAAGCCCTAGTGGCCGTAGCAAACTTTTGTAACCGCAGCATACAGATTTTGAAGGGCATACTTGAATAATTCACATCAAGTA
The DNA here is from genome assembly GCA_010110895.2 of Picea sitchensis. Taxonomy (NCBI): domain Eukaryota; kingdom Viridiplantae; phylum Streptophyta; class Pinopsida; order Pinales; family Pinaceae; genus Picea; species Picea sitchensis. The sequence continues at coordinate 504,092 of SNQJ01S0000680.1, read as the reverse complement.
TCCCCTTCAAATTTCCCCTTCAAAATCTGTACGGTGTCCATGTGGCAGGCAAACCCCAACATCTCCATCAAACCCTAGCATGACATCATCATCAAAAGGGCCTAGTGTCCAAGGTGTGAAGGATGGTATGCATGGTCAAGGAAGGTGTGCGTCATCTCTGTATGTTGTCCAAACCAAACCAAGTGCAACGTCCTCTATCAAATGGCTAGGTAATGTGTGTGTACATTGTCCAGAGTATGGGCTCCCCGCCCATAAATGTGCCATCATGACAATATTTGTCAAAATCAATCCCATTTGTCCATTGTTCAAGGTCCAAAAGATGTGCGAGCTAGTATTTGAATGTGTCGAGCCACTGGGTCACTCAATGCTCTGCATCACAGGTGCCATATCCTTCAATAAAGGAACAACGTCCTAGGTGAAATCCTGGGGCGTCCTTCAAGAACTATGTTAGGGGCATCAAGATCAAAACAAAATATCAAATCAGGTAAAGTCAATGTTCATAAGTGTTGGAAACCTAATCCGCTAGGGTTACAGTATCATTCACTTGAAGGAATGTAAGATGCCAAGTGACAGTATAACAGTTTTCGAGTCCAAGAGACCTTGGAAACCAAATCCAAAGGTCACATCATTATGTATTTATATGTGTATTATATCGTTAATAAAATGCATTCACGTTTATCTAAATTGTGTCCAACAGTGGTATCAAAGCCTATAGTTTTTTAGGCCTGGAATATGCTATGTAGTTGTCCATAGCAAAAACGCATCTGTCTACTTGCCAGTTTGCCCCCATCTACGTGCAGTTCTGTCCATCTGTCTACTTGGGCATTTTCTCTCCCCTCACTGCAGAAAACGTCCATCTCGCCCATCAATTTGCCCTTTGTTTGTGCAAAACGCCTTCCTTCTCAAGTTGATTCCTTTTCCAACCTGCAGTTCAATCCTTACTCCCGCAACTCACACTCTGAAACCCTAGCTCTCATGGTGCTCTCACGCTACCAAACGACTACACTAGGTTTGGCAAGATTCTAACAATGAAAACAAAACCCTAACGTCTGTACTTTTAGTGCTCTCTCTCATTCCGTTGATATCTAGCTACATAAAACCTAACCCTAATTTTTGGTACCTCCTCAATTTCCCTCATGGGCTCGAAGTATACCATTTGTCGTGGTGTGGGCACTATTCCATAGAGCGTCAAATTGCTTGGCTCCCCTATCTTCCTTACTGAACAAACCAAGGTCCTTACTATCGATGATCGTCATCAACTTTTGATCCGGTTCCTTCCATCACATTCAATCCCTGCGACACATCTTATAACACTTTTCAATGCAATGTGGATAAGAGTCAATTTGTATCGCCTCTTGTCTGGGCGAATGCCATTCTTCTCCAGTGCACCCAAAATATCAATGCTTTCTTTGAGCTGGAGACCGGCAGTGAAATAGTGTGCTAGTTAAAAACAGACTCCGAGCCAGTACCATGTTTCTCCTGCTCGATCTTGTTTCAATCGCGGGAATGGTAGCGTAAGAAGAACCTTACTTACGTGTTAAAATCGATGACGTACTTTCGAGGGTGAAGCCTTGTTGCATCGAATGAAGAGGTACTCTAATTCACGACAAGTGATCGGCATCTAGCATGCTTTTAGTCATTGCATAACTTCGAAATCTACTCTTGAGCTGCAAAAAATGGGACATTTTCGTACTAATTCTGTGGCCGACCAATAATTGAAGGAGGAGAAATTTGTTGCTTGGGCCTCATTCCTATTCTTGGTAGCATTACTTGAACAAGATATGTCATCCCCCTAGGCAATAGACACACCTACTTCATCATGTTATTCAAATCGTGTGTGCATTGAGCACTGCGTGGAGGTTCCTTCACCCATTCTTTGACTCACTCCAACCGAGAGCATTGGCATCTATCCGCAAAGCGATCCACAAATAAACAATTGGATATATATGTTTGTTGGTGGTTGTGAAAACGATGGCAAGAAGAGTGTTATGTGTTACTTAAAAGAAAAACATAGTGTTTGGGCAAATGGGGTATGAACAGAGTGTTGGTTTTGCATCCTAAAATTGCTTGGTATTCTCACGCTTGCAAAGCTCTTTAGAATTTGTGGTTGTCTTGATAATTTGGATGCAGGGATAATGCACCCTATGACGAGAAGCCATATCATCATACAACAACACCATTCAGAGTGGTGTCTTGGTATTCCTTGTACATATTGTGATGCAGTGAGTATGGACCATTGTAACATATACATATCATTTAATCAACAAACCAAAAGATTTTGCTCCGAGCCCATGAGCACATTCGTGCAGGACCTAGGATCGTTGAGCAGCTGGTGTTTGAAGATGCACTCTCTCATTGGCGTAGTGCTAACAATGGAAACTGTACATATCCATAATGATTAGTTAAAGCAGTGGATCTCCAAGGGACACATATTCCACTGAGTAGTGTTTCCAGCCTCTCATCTAGAGTCATTTTGTCGCTTATGCATAGTGGGCATCATATCAGTGGCCATTGCAATCAGGTGTCTCTATTGCATGGATGCCCTCATTGATGCCTTGGACAACCGTTGTGAGAATAGAGTTCACTTGATCGTGTACAAGCATATCTGATGATATCTCTTTCATAGCACCGTTGCACAATTGATTTTTTCTGAGGTGCCCAAGAGTCCATACAACTCAAGGTATACCTGCAAATAGTCTTTTCGTAAGTCACTTGTACTTTTTTAAAATTGTGTTTTTCCTGTAAACTGGTGCATTTTATAGAAGTCTAATGAGTGAGTTTAGGAACCCCTTCTAAACTAAACATTAAATTAGAATTGTTTATACCTCCAAATCGGTGTGAAACCCCAACAACAACAATTCCAGGCCCCAACTCCATACAAAGGGGGTTTTCACAAAATAAAAAAGTACAATGTGAGTGCCAACAAAGATTCCCACATGCCCAACACCAAGGCCAATGTCAGAATAACTCCCCGAAGCTACAAAAACATCAACATTCAACCCCTCTTCTCATGAGAGAATGGACCATGACCCATTACCGAAGTTTAGTACATTATGATAGGCTCCTGGATGGAAAGTATTAAGTATGGTGGGCAGGACGTTACCTGTGTGAGGACTGCCCAGTAGTACCCCTTTTCCCTGGGCTATGACCACACGGAACTAAGGCACAGATGCTTACCACCAAGGTGAAACAAGGAAACAAACATAACTTCTTGAACTTATGATCCATTATCCAACTTCAACCAATGATCCTCATTCACATGCCAAGTAAATTAAGAGCAACACTTGGTATTAAAGGACTAACATACCTCATGGTGACATTGGCTTACCATCTCCCATACACTGAGTTGATTGGATGTGATGAGCTTGGCTAATCTGAAGTAAAAGAGGCAATCTGAGGGGGGTCATTGGGCTGCTATTTGTGGACATGTTGATCATCATCATGGTCGGGATCATTGTCTTCATTGCAGGCCATGAAAAATGATCTCCTCTAGTTACCCCTAGGCATGGGGGCGTAACACAACCAATAGTGAGTTTTGTGAACACTAACTACCACCCTCAAGGCCTCACAAAAGATAGTCAAGCAACCTCTAGCTCCATCAATTAACCCTAATCTTTGTGCACTAAAAGAAGAGAATCATCTGCAAAATGGTTGCTCACCATTTTCAACTCGTCTTTATATTTTTAAGAAAACCTAGTTTTCCCTACCATTGTACTCGACTTAGACTACAAGAAAAAGGCTAAATTAATCCACTCGTCTAGGAAAGACTACAAATTGACTCTAAAAGTTATCCCAACACAACTTAAATTAATAGAATGTAAAGATACTACATGGTGTTTTGATTTGTTACTAACATGGATAGTTTCTAGTCTTCGTCCACTTCCATATTCTCCCTAACTTAGTATCTTATAACATCAACATTTCTGATTTTCATTTCGCCAATGGTCGGTTTGTTCAGCACAGTCATTAGAACCCAAAACAACTAAGGGTTGACGGAACTAGATCGGAAACAAACTAGAGCAATTCGACAAATAGGATTTGTGAACCAGTCTACTAAAAAATACAAAAAATATCTTAAATTATATATATATATATATATATATATATTCCTTGAGGGTCAGCTCAAGCGGTCTTGAACCAGAGGTCAAATCTCTCCCCCAAAGTTGGGGAGGTCACGAGTTTGACTCTCTTGATCTCCTCGAGGTTAGGCTCTATAAGCAAGGCCAATAGTGTACCCTGTTTACTATCCATGGATCATGGTCAAAGGGTTTTCCATGAGGTGTTTTCCTTGGGAGGAAAAAATACACACACTCACACATCAATGTAAGTCTAAACCATTAAACACCAAATATGCAAAGTTTACTCATGTATATAGCATGTAAAGGTGAATATAGCAAAATGGCACAGAGTGTGATACATATCCAAAATAAAATGCATAAACATCTAGGCTCTAAATGGCCTCTAGTGTCCAAAAAACATCATGCTACAACAAATAACTACATATCATCAAAATCATCCCCTATATTGGGATCCTCACCGTCAATAGCACCCTCTACCTTCTTTGGCCTCTACCTTGATCCTCCAGGGACATTGATATTGGTGCTTGGTGTTACTTGTGGATCGAATTCCATCAACCCTATTATTGTTCAAGTCAACACCCTCCAATTTTGATGAAATTGGCTAATCCAAGAATTAAAACGAGAAAGAAAGATTAACATACCTTATCAATGGTTTTGGCGTTGAGTGAAGGGTAAATTTTTAGAAAGGTCATGACAAATGAGTTCAGTGGTCAACACCCCAACATCAAGGTACATAGAGTGCTTCGTGCTCTTTATTAAATGTTAATCATATACCCTCATACATGATAGAACCCAACCCTCTACCTCCTTTGGCCTTTGTCTTGATCCTCCAAGGACTTCAGTATTGGTGCTTGGTGTTACTTGTGGATCCAAATCCATCGACCCTATTATTGCTCAAGTCAACACCCTCCAATTTTGATGAAAATGGCTAATCCAAGAATTCAAACAAGATAGAAAGCTTAGCATGGCTAATCAAGGGTACATTTTTAGAAAGGTCATGACAGATCAGTTCAATGGTCAACACCACCAACATCAAGGTACATAGAGTGCTTTGTGCTCTTTATTAAATGCCAATCATATACCCTCATATATGATAGAATCCAATCCTGAAATGTTGCAATCTTGCTAGTCCTGAAATGTTGAAATCTTGAAAACTATTAACTCTAATAAATTCCAAATGGGATGTCAAATTCTACTTTCTTCATATAGAGTCAGATGAGGTTGGAACCACTCTCAAAGGTCCTAGAACAATTAGTAGTAATGTTAAAAATTTAAGTAAAAGGATAGAAAAAGAAAGATAAAGGAGAATGTTAACATTTACAATAAGAACTTGACATTACCACTTATGGTTTCCAGCAACAACAAAAACGCCTTTCCTTTCCCTTCTATCTTTCTTTTTTAAAGTTGAGTTGGCGTGTAGATGGGTTTGCAGGTTGGGGACCAATCTAGTTTGGAACTAGTTGGTCCGATCCACGGGCTAGTTTAGGGTCCTCAAGGGGTGAACCAATCCAAACCAACCAGTTCTAATAGCATTTAGTTTTATTTTTCTTCAATTTGAGTCCACTTCTTTATTTTGATTATACCTTATAATGCCTATAAAAGCATTTTAAGCTTCAACTCCTTTTAAAATGCCCATGCCTAATCTTATTTTGTTTGTTTTACTTGCTTATTTTACATCATTCACAAAAATGCTCATCTAGCCTAGTGTAGTCACCTTAATTCAATATTGATAAAGACAAACACACCAATTGAAAAATTTACACTATTAAGTATCTAGAAGTGTTATTGATGCCATGACATACATGCAAGCACACCAGGTAGCATAATAAATTAAGATAGAAAATGACAAGGATAAAACCAATTAAAATATAGTTAGATATGGTGGACCAATGGATAACCCATGAGACTAGAGCAAGGAGAAAACCAATGTGAAAAACTATGTCAACACATAGGCAAGTATGCAAAATCAAGCTTTACACGAGGATATGGCTAAGAATGGGTATTTGGTTCACCTTGAAAATTCATCTCCATTAAATCTAGCCCTTTGTAGGTATGAAATTATCCCAAACATGGTCTCCAGTCATAGATATGATGAACATGTCCATTCAACAATGGATAATCTACAAAGGCATAACAATGTACCCTTTCAATTTTTCAATGCATAACCAACACAAATGCACTAGACTTGATCCCGCAAATATTATATATTAGAGAGAGAGAGAGAGAGAGAGAGAGAGAGAGAGAGAGATGTTTAACTAAAGTACAAGGGATGGGGCAAAGGAAGACAACTTAGGGGAACAACTGGAGAGATCCCCAAATTTTAGGGGATGGGCAAGACATAGATAACTCACCCTAAATATATCTATATATAAAACAAATCCCACTGGGTTAGCTCAAACAGTTTGAACCGACCAGTTTCAAAGCAGAGTGTGCTAAGAGGTCATGGTTTCAACTCTGGTAGAGTCCCTCTAGGTTAGAAGTACACATAATCCAATGACATTTACCCCGAGCACCATTCATGGAATGTGAGGAAGCACCTGATCAATCATCTCAAGTAGTTTAACTTGCCATAGCCCCAAGGATTAGCTCAAGTGGTTTGACATAGCCCCAAGCATTAGCTCAAGTGATTTGACTTGCCATGCCTAAAGTCATAATGGCCACAAGGAGTTCACAGGGTTGAATCCACCTAGGTCCCTTGAGTTAGGCATACATGTTGTCCACCGACAACATTTACCTCAAGCGCCATTCACAAAGTGTGAGAAAGTGCCTGGAGGGTTTCCCCGAGGAAGTTGTTCATGGCACAATATATATATATATATATAACACGAAAATTTAGTTTATTGCAAATATATACAATGCAACATCCAAATTTCCAATTACACAATTTGATATTTAAGCGAGTGAATCATTGCTCATATCTTTACTTAATTAAAATAAAAGAAAATGATACAAGGAGCAACCCACTGGCTAGGTTAAAATAGCATGTGCTTAAATCATACAATACAACAAATGGCACCCCCGATGTCATTATTCGAAGCTTTTGACTCAATAGAGATGCTTAGTGGCCTTCAAAACTCTAATGGGGTATGTTAACTCCCAAGTTCTCACTTGGTGCAAAAATCCTTAAGCTCACATTATGAAACCCCAAAGGCAACATAGGCAAACTACCTAGTATCACCGCAGTAGTATTTCCTTTCTCAATTTAGGCTAGAAGGGTTCTAGTCAAGGGAGGCTTCCCTGTGATTAACTACACTCAATGTGTGTAGTATAGAGTGGGAGCAATAGAGAGCTTAAAAAACATAAATGGTTTTTGGAGAATTTTATAAGTTTTGGTGGTAGATGAAAGGGAGATCAAAAGCCTTATCTTGTTGGGCTATGGGGTTGTTAACCCCTAGATTTTCACCTTTGGAAATCTTGAGGGTTAAGAGCGAGCATGCACTATTTAGGCTGGCATTCAGAGATTTCCCAGCGTTTAGCACTTGCGGTTGTCAGAGGTTGGTTCCCATCAGAGACAGGTACATGATCGATATATGGTTGTTTTTGTTTAAGAGTTATAGCTAGCTCAGTTTCCCATACATTTGAGAGAGTTGTCTACATACAGCAGGTGTCCCTGCTTTTTAGGAGACAGTGATTGAGAGACTCAGTTGACAGTTTTGACCAGTTTTGGGCATACAGGGTTGGTCCTTGCATGATTCTAGGCCCGATGGCACTTTTTCGGATGGTCACACGCAAGAACTTTCTATTTTTAGCAGGTTGAGCTTCAGGCCTTAGATTGAGAGTTTGAGTGTGCAATATTGATCCATGAGACATTCTGAGTCTTTTGGAGCTTTTCTAAGTGACATGCATGATATTTCTATTTTTAGCAAGTGAAGCACCAAGGCTCGCATGTCAATTCTGATCGCATATTTGGAATCCTCTCGGAAAATCGAATCCGATGAGTATGATATCATTGGCATGCGAGCACATTCTATTTTTAGCAGTGTTTATTTTTAGACAGGTGACACATGGTGATGTTCTCTTAGTCATCCTAGATGTTTTTGATAGTTTCCTAAAATTTAGGAATCGAACCCTATTTTTAGCAGTTTCTATAAATAGCAGGGGTGATGGGCTCCAGAGGTGACAAGTGGCAGGGTCAAATTCCGACATTTGGCAGAGTTTCAGTGTGATGTGGCATCTAGATGGCATTAATTAAAGGGGGGCACATTTTCCAAGACAAAGCATTAAATGAGAATTAAATCAAGTGAAGAGGTGGTGCATAGGTGAGATGGCAATCCATGGAGATGATTTAGCCAATCAAGGCTTAATTTTCTCACCGACTTTCTCTCAATTGTCATAATTTCACTTTCCATGCATTAATTTCTCCAAATTCCCCTTAATTTGCTCTTAAACACTAATTTCCTAAAAAATAGGGCGAATTTCCTCCTTGGCTAGCTTATTATTTACTTGGCCAAATTTGGAGTTTAGAAATGTGTTGGGTTTCTAATTTTATCCACCATGCATCCTACCCCTTCTTAAACACCCAAACGCATTTCTTCATGCTCATTATCTCCCTTTTCTTCCTCAAGTGCGCCCTCTCTATTTCCTCTCTCCCTCACACGTGTGGCGCATTAGCTATAGCTTACTCACTCTTCTATCATGTATGCGCCATCTAACCTACCTATTGTTGAATTTTCTGATTTTCAGATCTGATAATTATTGCCTTATGATTTAAATGCTACTTTTATCATAGAATAATTACACAGAAAATCTCAACAAGACTTAGCAAACTTGATGAGAAATCATTGTAAGTAAATATTATATGAAATGATATATTACAATTTAGGGCCCTGATATATATACTTGGGTAGAGTGCCCTTTCATTAATGGACATGTCTTTTCCATTATTGTCTTTTCATTAATTAATTTATTATTAATTATTAATTATTGATTATTTATATATTTATATATTATATTTATGTTGATGATTATTTCCTCACATGCACGTCTAATTAATATAGATCACTCCATCCAGGAGCAGCAAATGTGAGAGCACCTCAACTCTATCCACTCCTCGTCAGGAGAAAGACTACGCCTGGGCCATTATCCACTAGCAAAGCTCTGTGAGTAAATGAGTCATTTCCCTTGGTCAAATCAGCATGACCAATCTGGGAGAATGTCTACCCGATGCTACTAACTGGAGAAACATCAACACCTATCTCCTATTCCTTTGCGCATTATACCATTAAGACACCTCTTAAAAGCTTTCTCTCTCACACATGGGTGGTATTTCCTTTTTCCTTCGTCTCTTAGTGTGCCTTATCCTAAGAATTAGGGTGCATTCTTCATTGTCTATGTGCATGTACTAACTCCTTTCATCACTTGATTTGACTCTCCCTTATAGCATGCAATTTCCTTATTTACTTCTCCCTATTTCCTCATCCCTGTTTCTCTCACACTACTCTATTATTCTCCCTTACCCATGCGCATCATCTCATAGCTAGTGCGCAAACCCTCTTATCTTCCTTACTTAACACGCCTTAACTCCTCTTTCTACTATCACATGTGGGAGTGACTCATCTCCTCCACTCCACTTCTCTTTGTGCACATGCTTTCCTCCCCTTTTCTCTTACCCATGCGCCATATTCCCTATTCTTACTCCCTCTCCCATCTCCTATGTGTCCTCTTGGATCTCCTTGGGTAAAGTGTGCCTCTTCTACTATATGTTGGATGGTTTACATTGGTTATTGGACGGATTTTTTGCAGCAGCAGCATATACTCTTTCTTTCTCTCTCTCATTCTATAGTCTAGCTACTCTCTCTTTGAGCAAGGATATTCATTGTACCAGTTGTGGACTTGTTGATCGTGGCACAATCAACCCTTTGACAAGCCTATAATAAAGAAGTTTTGTTTTTGTTTCTGAACCTTCCTTCTTGTTGGTGTTTTGTTTAATTCTTGCAATCAGATTAGTAGATCATAATATTCATTGTGATATTGATCTATCTTTTGAGTAGTTTCTTTCCTTCTTTCTTCTATCTTTCTTGTGCTAATCTTGCAGGATCCCTCCAAGCTACAAAAACTATCTTTTCCCCCATGTCTTGGGCAGTTTTAACACGTTGTCCAAGACCTATCAGTTGTTGTTTTTTGTCATTAATTGCAGAAAATCAGACTTCCGGACAGCCGCAAATCACCCTGGGGACTCCCCCCTGAGGCTGGCAAGCACCAGCCCAAAAGGAGATGGGGTCTAGCCCATGACAATTGTTGATATTATGGTAGCTACAGGAGGTATTTACCTCCATGTGTAAACTTGATGAGAATAGAATATTCCGGGAAACAAGAAGAAACCCTAATTAGTTGGCTAATAACCCTAGAAGACAAGTCGGCTCAAGAGGATGATTTGTATTAGGTTATTAACCTCCAAGAGAAGAAGTCGGCTCAAGGAAATATTATATACTAAGTAAATAGGCACCCAGAATGAGAAGTCGGCCCAGGCAATTTGCCAGTTTTAGTATAAATACAGGAGGCCAATCTTCATTCTAGCAGGCATTCTCAGGACTGCAAAAGCAGCACTTGTGCGCACTGCAGTTGGTCAGTTTGTGCGCAAGTTTGGAGGAGAGTTGTCGTTGCATCTACTGCAGCTAGCAGATTTCGTTTTGGCTTGGACTCTCTTATCAGCTCTTGTTACTCTTGCTTGGTGCGCTATACTTGGAGAAAGATGCGCCACCCTTTGTTTGGCTATCTAGCCTAGGGTTTGCTTCTGGAATGATTCTCTATCAAGGTTAAGGTGCTCAGGGGTGGCTTTGGCCTATGGTTGGGTGACAATAGTGATATTGTCTATGGTTAAACGAGCACATCCATCATATTCTAACAACAATTTGGCGCTTTTCTCCTTTAATTAGTCGTTTTTCCATCGTTGTTTTTTCAGGTATATCAGCGCAATTGGAGGGTGAAAAAGTGTGCTAACAGGGTCAAGTTAAGCTCTTTGAGAGGGTTGTTCTTGATGAATATTAGGTGGTCGTAGGAAGCCAAAGTGACGTGCACAACAACAGCCCTAATTTAATCGCTATAATCACAAATTTGATGGGGGATAGGGTATCTAAGATCCACCTCTCAAGGCAACACTAAGGTTGGCCGCCAACCAAAGACTATCTATAAATAGAAAGAACCTAGTGGTGTCAAATGCATAATGTTTTCCTCTTTAAAGTAAGCAACACAAGAAGAATTAAGATATACCTACAATTGTCCAATGTAGCAACCATGCTCCTCTATGGCCTGTGTATTGACTCTTGCATCCACAAAACTGCAATACAAAGCTTCCAATGGTGTGCCATGAACAATATGCCACACATAAACAAAGAACAATAACTATCACCACAAAGCTTGGACAAAGATAGAGGCATTTTATTCCAAAGCTTGAGAGCTCTTTCACTCACACTTTATAAATGGAGAGAACAAACCCTTATATAGGTTTAAGCTCAACTCTCTTCTACAATAAAATAATACTTTCCTTATTTTGTTCTCCAAGGAAAATATTAGAAAATGCCAAAACAATTTACAATAAAAGCCTAGGTGGTCGAATTAGGACAAAGAGGCCCATAGAAAATACTAAATATAAGCTTCTAGATGAATGCGATGCCACATGCCATCTTCCCCAATCTCCTAGCTCATGCAAAGTGTGAACAAGCTCATGCAAAGAGTAAGTGGTCCTCATAGTGGAGCACACCACCTAATGGCCTAGGAGAATATGCACAAGTGTGAATAGGTGATTGAATGAGGTGGATGGTCAAAACCCTAGGGCGTATGCATAGTAAAATCCATAGTCAATGTTTCCCTTGAGGGTAACTACCTTTAGAGACACACTTGCTTGAGTGTGATGATATTGCATCGATGAGTTCACTTGCTCAACCCTTCAAATTCAAACATGTTCTTCCACTTGATCCATCAAATACACATGGTTTCTTCCAACAACTCTACAGTGGTACCTCAGCTCCAATGCCCTTCATCTTATATGTTCTTTACAGATGGTACTCCATGATCACTTTATTTCAATTCATGTGTTATAGTTTCATGCATTTGGTTACTTGCTTAAAAGTGGTATGTTGGTTTCTAACCTTGTCGCGAAAGTGATGCACAATAATATGACCTAGTAACTCTTTTTAACATTAAATGCTTTACTATTTTGTCTCGCATTACCATGGATGGACATAATCACCCTTAGGAAGGTGTGTCATGTCTTAGGCCACCTAGTATTACCGGTGTTGCAAGTTGTATAGCGTAACCCATATCCTAACCATGTCTAAACATTTTCCATCTTGTCCCTTTCATTTACCATCTCGTTCATAAAAAATAAACATTTCCCACTTATGATTGACTTTCCAAATGTCATCTAGCAAGGTCTAGTGAAGAACAGTGCAAACCTAAGTAAAATAAAGCTAAATTAGCTAGAGGTGAAGAGACGAAAAGATAAAAATAAAAAAATAGTAAGTTAGAGCTCTACCACTTCATTAAAAGGCCTAACCCCTAAAGTCTTATGCTAAAAAAGGAATTATCTAAAGAAAATGACTAGAAAAATAAAAGAAAGGGAATGAATAAAAAGAGCCGAAGTGGCAACTCTAAGCACATAAGCTCCCTCTCAAAAGTTTGCAAAAGAAAATAAAAAATTCCTAGCCAAAAAGAGATAGTGGACCAGTTATAGACCTTAATTCATGGCTTTGAGGTCAAATTCATAAAGTTTTCCCTTCCCTTTCCACTAATTAATCATCATTTACCTATGTCTAACTTAGGCATTTAGGAAGTACTTGTTGTCCTAGGCGTTGACACACTTTGTAGGGGTAAGGTTGGCTTACTTTGGTATATTTTTGCAAAATTTTGTAGTTAATTGATGTTATAAAGTATGTTACAATCAGGGTTACCGGAAGCTTCCCCCCCCTCGCTTCGAAGCCCCGAAGCTCGATCCGAGCGGGTGCGTCCTGGAAGTGCCCTCTGAAGTGCGACTCAATTTTTGGAAGCGCGCTTCGGGGCTCTTGAGCACGATTCCTGTGATTTCTTAAGCATCCCCCTCCGAAGCGCGCTCCAGAAATTTGGAAGCGCGCTTCCAAATTGCCAGAGCACGCTTCGGAGGGCACTTCATAGGCGCTTCTGAGGAAGGCCCACACGCTTCCAAGGGGGAATGAGGTGTTTGGGTGTGCAGGTGAGGGTTATTTGTCCTTACTAGGGCTATTTAAAGAGGTCCCCACCCCCTCCATTTCACCCACCCATAGTAATTAATGGTAATGTTAAAGTAAAAGTGACATTCTCCTTTATCATTCATTTTCATCCTTTTACTTAAATTTTTAACATTACCATTAATTGTTTCAGGATGTTTGAGAGTGGTTCCAACCTCATTGGACTTCATATGGAGAAAGTAGAATTTTAGGTCTCATTCAAAATTCAGCAGACAACAGTTTTCAGGATTTCAAGAATGGCAAGATTGCAATGCTTCCACTGGATTCTATCATGTATGAGGGTATGGAACTGACATTTAATCAAGAGAACCAATCCCTTTATGTACCTCGATGTCGGTGGCATTGATTGTTCAACTCTTTTGTCACGACCCCAGTAAAAATGTACCCTTCACTCAAGTATAAACTCTTCTCTTTGTCGTCGTGTCAAGTGACTTAGTGATGTATGTGCACACCAACCGTCTTATATACAGGCAAAGAGAAGAGTAGTTGAAGGGAAAGACAAATATGTGGGATGTGTTTCTTGATGATATGGGTTTGAACAACAGTGTTGAGTTGGCATTAGCCAACTTGGATCTTAATGAACTAGTGCTAGAGTCAGTCACTTTTGATGATGGGGATCCTCTTGAGGNTGTGTTTCTTGATGATATGGGTTTGAACAACAGTGTTGAGTTGGCATTAGCCAACTTGGATCTTAATGAACTAGTGCTAGAGTCAGTCACTTTTGATGATGGGGATCCTCTTGAGGGGTCATTCTCCACATCAACAAATGCATGGATTGCATTGGATATAGGGGAGGAGGAGGAGGAGGATGGAGGAGAGAGCAGTGGTAGTGATGCCAATCTTGATGATTATGACATGGAGGACTCTAGAATCTAGTAATTGCTAGAATCTAGAATCTAGATGGTTGATGCTCGAATGATTAATCATTGATGAACTATGTAGTATGGATGTCATTTGTATCTATATGGATGTACAAATATGCATGTTTTCATATATTCTGCAACTAATTTGTCTTTCTACATATTTTTTTGAATATAAATGCAATATATATAAAAAATTATATGTATATATAACAGACGCTTCCCGGACACTTCGCTTCCGAGGATTTTTGGAAAATGACGCTTCCGACGCTCCCGCTTCCTAAAATGCTCCCGCTTCTGGCAACACTGGTTACAATCATTATTTGATGTGATATTGCCTAATGACTCATGTTGTGAAGCTTAACTTATCATTATAGGCGAGTCTCCTCGACATTGGGATTTGTGCCACTACTGACAGCACAGTGGATGATGACGAGGACACCATTTTATCATGCATCATTGTCCACCTCAATTTATTGCACACTTGAAACATAATTGAGTGCGATCAAACTTTACAGCATTATTCCCTAGCACATGTGGAAGCCAACCCTCTTTCTCTCTCATTCTCAGACGTGAGGTCATTCGATGTATTTTTGAGATATATTGTACTTGTTCACACATTTTGGAGCATTATTCCTACTCACACGTGCCTCTAAAGCATTCTAGGAGGCACACTTGCTTTGACCATTTCCCACACGTGTGAGGGTTTCTAGACCTTTCTAGAAGAGCACCCTTTCACTCTCTTCACTCCACACATGTGGAGGGGCATTATTGTATTATTTTATGAACTATCTCATGGAGCACTTGACTTTGGAGGGTATCTTTGACTCCACATGTGTGGAGTGCACTTTTTTCTCTCCTCTTACCTCACATGTGTGGAAGTTGTTGGAATTAGTTGAGGTCGGTTGCATTAGTTGATGACTCATTTTACGTTGTCAAATGTTAGTTAGAAAACACTTGTATTGATCACATAGTATTGCTCAAGCCCATGGATTATATTTGATGGTTTTTGAGCCTCTCTCACCTATAAAAGGGGAGTGCTCCTCTCATTTGAGATGTTGGGAATAAAGTGAAAACTTCTTAGGAAAGCTTGGTGTGAGTTCTTCTATTTTCTTGGTGATTTTTCTTCCTTGCTTATAATTGATGACAAGAGTATGAGAAATTTTTAATGAGCTAAAGGGTTTGCTAGAGGATCAATCAAGCAAGGTATGGCTATGAACCTATCTTGTTTCTTGTGCATGCTTAGATTTAATTTATGTTCTTGAAGATGGATGTTTAGGGCTTTGTCTTCTCAACATAGTGTTAAGTTAATCTCTCTTATTTCTTTTGAGGTTTGATTCAGCCACATGATCCAACCCTCTTTGGAGTATTTCTTAGTCTTTT
This sequence comes from Picea sitchensis, assembly GCA_010110895.2. Classification (NCBI taxonomy): domain Eukaryota; kingdom Viridiplantae; phylum Streptophyta; class Pinopsida; order Pinales; family Pinaceae; genus Picea; species Picea sitchensis. Next base: position 488,570 of record SNQJ01S0000680.1, on the reverse strand, counting down.
TTGTGATAGTTTGAAGATCTTCCATGCTTACTTAATGGTGTTGAAGACCTCATCACTTCTAGAAGGAAAAAAATTTGCTAGTAAGATATGGACCCCATCATCCAATGGTAAGCAGTGATCTTCAACCATTCTTCAATCAAAAACAGATTTTATCTACACTTCTATTTTTTTTGAGCTATATTGCATATCCTTACACAATTTTTGCAGCCGACCGATTTTTATCTGTTCATTCCTAACTAACAGTTGAGGGTTTGAAGTGTTCTCTTCCCATCACCTTTTACTATCAAATTCCAGGGTTGCATTATCTTGTATTGCAGGTCTGATCTATCTATCTATTGCAGCCTTAGCTATCTCTCTTGAGCCCATTTGTGCACTGGTTAGATCAGAGATATATCCTCCATTTTTTGAAGGACTTTGTGGCCTATTATTGCTCCAGATTGTCTCTGCGGCTAGGCCGTCCTCTAATCTGACCAAACGACCTCAACTTTGTCCAGATCGTTACCCTTCACTGGTCATTTCCCTAGCTATCTCTGTCCAGAACTGCAGGGTTTTTCCAGAGTTATATTCTGGGCATATCCACTATTTGCAAGGTCATTCCAAGTCCTTCTGGTTTCAACTTGTTCAAGCTCTCAAACCCTTCCTAAATCTGTCCAAATGATTTGATTTATCCCTGGATCATTGCCTCTTTTCCACCGGTTACAACCCTATAGCCCACTGTCAAATCTGCACAGTGTTTGCAGAGAGCAGGTGTGCCCTAGTTGACCTTGCCCAGACTTTGTTTGCCTCCTTTCTTGATAGGTTTCATAGCCACAGGTGGCCCAATCTCAAAGCCTTTCCAATGACCTGCCCAATCCTTTCAGCGTTGTCTACATTTCTCATCTGCTGGGCCGATTTATCAAATCTATTTTGCACTCAAGGTTGTGTTACTTGCCAATCTAGTATATTTGCATTGTTTGCCTAAATCTGAGCACCATTGGAGCATTCCTAGTAATGAGCATTCCATTGACGAATAGAGATTGTGTCTATCATGTGGAGATCGCCATTAGTACCTCTCAGAACTTTGGAGATTCACTTTAATAATTTGATTATTAAAGTGTTAATGTCATTTTATAATTAATGGAGGATTAATTAAATAAAATGCATAAGTTTTTGGCATTAGTGATTTAAATTAATTAAATAAATCTTAGCCATTGATCTCAAGTGAGGGAGATTTAATCTCGGCCATTGATCACTTTGGAGATTAGGGTTAGGGCTCATCTCAAGATTATAAAAATCAACCAAGGGAGAGGAGGAGACACACATTGATTTGGAGTCAGTGACTCATAGAGTGAAGAAGGACATTCATTCTGCAGGTCAGAGACAACAAGAGAGAGAATACAGCAGCCTGGAGAGACTCAGGAGGGTCATACCAGCAAGGGAGAGGCCAAGTTCTTTTCCGGGGAAGCCATACAGCAGGCAGAAGAGGGCCTACAGGCCATACAGGGTGCAGGTACTGTCGTACAGCCATCCGCAAGCCGCCATACAATCTACGGACCAGAACCGTACAGTCTGTACAGGTCCGTACAGGCCGTGGCAGCATCCGTACAGCCCTCAGTGGGCCATACAATATATGGCCAGGTCGTAGAGGCCAGCAGAACCGCAGATCTGGCAGAGGGTTTTTCAGCTGGGGTTTTTGTCAGGTTGGTCTGCAGTTATGTTTATCTCAGTGGGCCATTTTCCCTTTTACAGGAGCCCTGATTTTTATCATAATAAAATCATCTTGTTGCTGGTTTTCCTTTAAGGGTTTTTCCAGGGGTATTTACCCAAAAATATCTGTGTACATGTGTTTTGGTTTCCTGTTTTATTCCGCTGCAATTTTCTGGTTAAGAATCTCAGTGTGTTTTTATTCAGTAGATCTGCATTTTATTTCAGCAAGGATTTCCTAGGAATTAATTGTCGTGACTGGGGTTTAAGGAAATTTAACAAATGTGATCAAAGTTACAGCTAGTACATACATTTTACAATCTGGGCCTTAATGTGATGATGAGTTACTCAAATACATGCTGATATATTTTTGTTAGCTGTTGATTATGGTGCTGTAACAAATGGTAACAAACAAGTGCATAAGTTTGATGTATTTCCTATATTACATATGAACACGTGCCTTTTGGGTTGGATACCTTATATTTGCTACAGCATTATATGGCATGTCTGTAATGAATCACTGTTGAACAAATTTCTGCTAGCATTAATGACTGTACCACTACAGTCAGAATTGACCACTCATAAGGCAGCGCACTTTACTTCCATACTCATGTTGCTCCAATAAATGATCACAACAGTCCACACATGTCACACTGAATATTTACATCTGATGTGCTCTCATAAATGTGGTTTGAAACGAATTAATGTTGCAATAATCCTTTAATTTGAAATTCATACGTTTCGTGTCAATGTTTATTGGTGTGTACTCATAGGGTCTGCTGGTCCTATACATGGTAACTTTCATGAGTGTACTTGTGAGCATATGCCCTTTACACAATACTTGCATCCTTTATCGCTTGTCATTGGCCATATGTTGTCGTTAATTGTTCATGATAGGTGGTTTACAAACCGGAATGTTCTTGTAAATGTGAAATGAACCAAATGATGCAATAGTCTTTATACCGTAAATATCATACTTACATATTATTAGTTAATGGCTCTTTGAATGTTCCTTGCAAACAATTTTTGCCTCCAAAATATTGTTGGCTACCCTTGGTTTGTCTTGAACCATCCTTTTTGAGAAATCAACCCTTTGAGTACTCAATGGCCTTAAAACAAACATTAATCTAAAATTATTTAGACTTTTTTCATTTGTAGCAAACCAACAATAGAATAGGATTTAGGGCCTTGGTGTAGGTTGGAGAGGAAATTCTCCAAGGCCATAAAACCAAAACTAGAAGTCACTAGTGAAAGATAAATCCATTAGTAGCAAGAAGCACTCGCCGAGAAAGCTCCTCTCACACAGGAGTTAAGCACGAGGTCACACTTAGAGCAAGTGGGGTGATATCCCCTCTCCGCTTGTTCTGGTGTCCGTGGACTACTACGTGTACATGGATTTCGGAAGTGCAAGGCCCTCTAGGTGGCATCACTTCTCAGAATTTTAGGCTTAGTTTCCCTGCCCATATGTGTGGTTCTGACCCATGATTGTTCCGCCCATTGTCGATTGCGAAGTGGTATTTGTAGTGGCCATTCCTAGGACTTCTACAAAGGCAATTACAGGTGGGGAGTACCCGCGGTACCTAAGGCAAATGCATAATCGTCGTTTCGGCTGCTTTGGAGGATTGCCCGTCTTCATGAGGGTACTTGCACCTTAGGTGAACATTGCAAGCAGGTTACCATAACTGTCTCTCACACCTTCGCTAGCCATGCTTTGGGGACTTGGCATCCCCCAAGGGTTGGTTTTCAGAAGGCCCCTTTGTCCACCGGTTTGCCTGTTGATCATTTAGATTTCTACGGGTGTGCTCTTTGGTTCTGTGTCTAGTCCTTGTCCTCACCGATCCCCCATTACAACAATAGGACCAAGCTTGACCATGTGCGATTCCCCCCCCCTAGCCTGGTTTTTCGAGCCTAAAGAGTATAGTGAATCATATAGGTGACAAGTAGTGATTCACTTGATAGTATCCTTAGGCTTTCCTCTTTGAAGTAAGGTTGGACTTTTCCTTTAGGGAGTATCTGTGCGTGTGATCTTCCAGACGGGTACTGCAGGAAGTTTTCGAAACGGGTACAGCAGGAAACGCGACCCTCCAAAAATGGAAACGTTGTGTCTATATATATATAACACACATTATCAAAATCCAAAATTAGCCTTTATAGATGAGGCTATACATCCAAAATCAGCCTTTATAAATGAGGCTTTATGTGCTGAAAATAAAATAAAACAGGAGCTAAAGACAACTGCAATTACATAGATTCCTAATACATGTCATACTCGTCATCATCCTCATCATTAAAAATAGAACAAGATGCATGTTCAGCAGAACTAGAGCCTGGATGGGCAGAAAAAGCAATTCCACTTGCAGTTGTTGTTGCATCATCACCAATATCAAGAGAACCAAGAGAGAGCTCCAAGTCTGGGCATTCTACATCCACATCCTACTCTTTATGAGGCCCAATTGCATATTATTCACCCCTACGAGACACAAGGTGGAGGTTCAAATGCACGTATACAAGATCTTCAGCCTTCTGGGATCCCAACCTATTACACTTCACGAAATGAACAAAGCCATGTGTGCTCCAATTCCTTTTTGTCAATGAAGCGATTGCCACTTGTGATAGAATACGAGTGGCAAGGCTTTGCAAATATACACCATTTTCCCCATTACAAGTCCACCATTTCACCGGGTCCATGGTCCTCTCCTCCAAAGATGATATGTCTGCAAAATCCTCTAATCCAGAAGCAAAACAAGCAAATTTCTCCCTCACCTATGTTTGTTGAGAACCTGGAAACAACCTTTGGAAGGTCTTTTCCACTCCACTGGCCACCTCCTTGTTCTTATGTGTGGCCTTCCTCTTCCCATTGCTTTGAGCAATGAAATCTTCGTCATAAAATCTAGGATTTAGAGCATGTGCCAAAGTGTGCAATGGAGTGTTAAATCCATTCAACCTCGTAACCATGATGGATCTCACATGCTCAACAAAATCAGCATCAACAAAAAGAAGAGTGGGAGCCTCCTATTTAATAATTTCCACGGTTTTATCAACCATGGCATCCATGCCATCATAAACCTCTCCTAAGAAAGGTTTGTTTGTGTCTGCATCTCGGAGAAGCTCAAATGCTAGTAATGTGAACTTGAGCAAGAATTCTATCTTGCTCCACCAATCCTCATCAATCAACACCCTCTGCACCATACTTCCCCTCTATGAATATGCTTGTCTCCACTCAGCCCAAGTGGCACCCACCATCATACTCATTAATGCAGTTTTGACCTCCACAAGGCAACGCAATGTGATGAAGTTGGAGGCATATCTTGTCTCAACAACTTTGAGCAACTCCAATTTGGAGTGTTCTCGATATATTGCTCGAGACTGGTGGTGGTTGGTGAAGAATTTTATTATCTCCCTAGCTTGTCCTGTGACCTCCTTAATCCATGCAGTTTTTTACTCAATCTCTTCTAAAATCAGATTAAGATTATGGACAACGTAAGGAGTCCAAAAGATATGATTGTATCTCCTCTCAACAATCAAGCATGCAGCTTTGCAAACAGGTGCATTATCTGTGATAACTTTCACCACATTTGTTGGCCCTACGTGTTCAATAGCAGCAATTAAAATATCAACAATGAAGTTACTATCTTTCACCTCACCTGAACAATCTTCTGCTTTAAGGAACATTGCTCATTTTGGTGACGATGAAATGACATTGATCAATGGCCTCCACCTTGTATCAGTCCACCCATCTGAGATAATGGAAACTCTCATGCTACCCCACGAGCTACGAATTGGTTTTAGAACATCATCAAGTAGTAGCCTCTCTTTCCTGAGCAAAATTGTTCTAAGTTTTTCGTAGTTTGGCCCCTTGAAACCTTGAGGAGTTGTGTTAATTGCCATCACCAAATCCTGCCAATAGGGGGACCGAATCACATTAAATGGGATGCCACAAGCAAATATGGCCCTTGCTACTCTAGAGTCAACTTCTTCTCTACCTTGATTATTGAGCATTTTCAACAATTTGCTATCTTTACTTGCACCTGCGGGCTCGAATATCTCTTCTTCTACCAAGGTCGCCCTCCTCCTCCTTGCTTCATGAACAATCCTTGGCTCATTGCTAGCACCAAAGCTAGGAGTATGCTTGCTAGTCCCACCCATACCAATTTTAGCTCTATGCTCCCTCAACCTTTGAGCATCATCATGCTCTCTCTTGAATGTAGCCCTCACCTCCAGATTTCCGGTAAATGAACAACCTTCAACACCCTGAACTCGTTCATGCAAAATGTGAGCCTTGACTCTTGTGTAAGATCCCTTGAAGGGCTTCTCATTCTTACATAAATTGCACCTCCATTCCCATGAACCCCCACCACCACCCATTTTCTTGAGCTTGGTAACATGCCTCCACAAAGGATACTATTATTGTTTCCTGCTTGGTTGAGGCGCTACAGGGGCAGAGAAACCGCACTTTGAGAAGTCATGAATGTTGCAAAAACAGTAAAAAAAATCTGCCCATAGTTAGAGAAGGCATGCATGCTGCAAAAACACTAAAAACATTAAAAAAAATCAATGGAAATCTGCCATGAATGCTCACCAAATTCAGAAATGCCCACACCCTCCTTCTTGTTGCCCACAACCTTCCTCTTGTTGGAAATGCACCAAAGCTTGCTCAAAATGATCTAAACCACAACTGAAATGCTTGTTGTTGTTGTAGGAACCTCCTCTTGCTCAAGAATGTGTGAAGAATGAGTGAACCAAGTGCTTTCCGTTAAGTTTTTACTTTTGTTATTAGGTTATTTCCAAATTACATGAGCATTCAATGCATTTCCAAAACAACAGTATAAAGAGGATCACTAAAAGAAACACAATCACAAGGTATGCAACATTTTATCTTGGGAAACCCTCATGAGGGAGAAAACCCAGGAAAAACTTCCTCAATAATAGATTGCCAATACAATGCCAAGACTAACACCAAAACACCAAAGACAAACCAAGATAGAGCATGAGCCTCTCTTCTCCTTCCTCCTGCAACTGCAACTGCCTTCAAGATATGTGCACTATATGAGTGAGTGAGTGTGTGTAAATGAGACACCAACCTCACATATAAATACAAGTGTGAGATGGCGCTAGGGTTGTGTCTCTTCACTTGGTTGAGCTGACTTCTCCTAGAAGTGGCTAAAACCACTTTATAATTACTAGGGGACGACTTTACAAATACCACTATACAAATACAGTTTGACCAATCCACAAAAGGGGATCTGATCTTATACAAGACTCGACTTGATCAATCCGCAAAAGGGGATTTGATCTATATAATAATAACTCAAATATAATTAGAATATTCTTCAAAGTTACAATATTTCAACACTCCCCCTTAACGGGAAGGGTATTCCACATACATGACTCAATACAACATCATCAAGAGAAGGAGAGGGCAACATCATCATCAACATCTGGAACATTGATTGGCACATCTATAAATCATCGAAAGTTTTTCTCATCATCAATATCATCATCGTTTACAGCATGGAGCTGGAGTAACATCATCATCATCATCAGCATGAAGCTAAGACATCAACATCAATAGCACGAAGTTGGAACAACAACATCAACAGCACGAGGCTGGAACATCATCATCAACAACCCGAAGCTAGAATATCATCATCAATAGCACGAAGTCGAAATAACATCATCAACAACATGTGGCAATAGAATGAGACAGGTGCATCAACAACAACATTTGTGGTACTCTTACAGACCGTCCTTACCGGACCTTCAGGATCTGCCCAGGAATCATAAGATTCCCTAGGATATAAAATCCTAACAAGATACCACGTGGTACTCTGACAGACCGTCCTTGCCGGACCTTCGGGATCTACCCAGGAATCATAAGATTCCCTAGGATATAAAATCCTAACTAAGCTACCACTACTAACCACAGTTGGCATACACATGCACATGTACTCTGACAAACCATCCTTACCAGACCTTCAGGATCTGCCCAGGGATGATCAATCCCCTAGGATATAAAATCCTAACAGACCTACCCGATGTTGGTCAGGATACCATAGTATCATCAGCATCACTCCCCCTTTCGAGGGAGGTCCTTTCGAACTACACCAAACTTGTTTCAGAAGTACTCAGACTTCACACGAGACAGAGGCTTGGTCAACACATCTGCAACCTGCTCATTTGTACCAACATATTGAAGCTTTACAGCTCCCCTCTGCACCATATCACGAATGTAGTGGTACCAGATCTCTATGTGCTTCGACTTATCATGGAACACTGGGTTCTCCGTCATCTTTATACAACTCTGGTTATCACATAGAATCACGATGGCTTCCATCTCCAAATCGAACAGACCTGTCAACAACTTCCAAAGTCATATGGCTTCACAACTAGTGGAACATGCTGTAATGTACTCTGCTTCTGTCGTGCTGAGGGCAATACTGGATTACATCTTGCTTTGCCATGAAGTCATGGCTGACCCCAAATTGAAACAACATCTTGAAGTGCTCTTTCTATCTGAAGCACTTCCACCCCAATCTGAATCAGTATAACCATACAGCCTAAAGTCGTGATCTCCAGTATAACAAAGACCATAATCCAACGTACCCTTAAGGTATATCATCACATGCTTTGCAACTACAAGGTGAACAAGTCTGGGCTTTGTTATAGCGCAAGTTGTGGGTTGGGCAAAGCCCGAACAAACCACAAAGCAAGTGCTACAACTTGGGAATCCTACACCCAATGGTGTTGTTGATTACAACTTCATGAGACATCCTCCAGATCGTTCTCCTCTGGACTGAGTTGAGACATCTGTGAGAGAGAGCCCAAGTGTTGGGTGTGCCCATGTGATGGGTGTGCGTCAAACTCTGGACTGAGTTGTGATGACGTGTGGTCTCTTGTCTACTCCTCTAGACTGAGTTTAGATGACTTGAGATGGTCTCCTGCCTTATACTCCTCTGGACTAAGTTGAGTCGGCTTGAGATGGTCTCCTGCCTTGTACTCCTATGGACTTAGTTGATTCGGCTTGAGATGGTTCTCCAGATGGTACTCCTATGGACTCAGTTGAGTTAATCTGTTGAGAGTGACATCCCTGTGGTTGAGCACAAGTGGACATGTCCCTAGTGGCTGAGCATTAGAGGATGAGAGAGATCCTTGCTATATTGTCTGAGAGTAAGATTTGTTGTAACCCTAATTATGTTGTGAAGCGTACAAGTCGGCCCCACCATGTGAAAGATAATTAATATTGTGTAAGGATTAATTATATTATTGAGTTAAAAAGTTCGAACATATTGTGCCAATAGACACACCTTTTGTTGTGTCAAGTCTTGTATAAATAAGAGTGGATCCCCATTGTGGATCACACACTCACTCACTTGTTATCTCATAATTTCAACAAACACTTATATGGTTGAAGTGCACATCTTTCTTGGGTGCAAGTTTCTAGGTTTTGTAAGTACCCTCTTGTGTGCTAAGGTCCATGTTGTCGAGGGATCTTCTCTTGAGAACATAGCAAGGAATTTTGGATTTTTCCCTTGGTTGAGAAGGGTTTTCCCAGGATACTTCTTGTGTTCCTGTGCATGGTTATTCTTCTCGTGATCTTGGTTACTACAACACTTGTGTATGATATTGTTGCATTGTTTATGGTTCAAGTACATGCTAAATTGAAATAAACCACATGTGCATGACCTAAGCATTAAAATTCAACATGGTATCAGAGAAAAATTCCTGAAGAGCCATTGAAGAAGCCAACCATCACCTCCTTGCTGTAATTGCAAAAACGGCTCCCCCTCTTTTGCTAGTTTTTGCACTTTACACTGGAACGTTGAAGCTAATTTTTGCATAGGAGTGTACAGCCTCCTTCAGCGCACCTCCAGCAACTCTCAGATTGCAAATCGGAAAACTTTTGATTTTTGGCCCTAGGGTTTCTAGGGTTTCCGCAATTTTCTACAGAATTTCGGTATTAGGGTTTTTGCAGCTCATTGAAGGATTTTTGCAGCACCAGTGTTCTTCTGACTTTCAAGGCTTATTGTTGGCAGTCATAAGTCCAACGAAACCTAAGGTTGCTAGCCGTTAGGTTTCCTAGCCTAGTCATTGGGTTTCCTAGCCTAGCCATGTTCAGATGGTAACAAGCCTTCCAAAGATACATGTTCAGCATAATGGCGTTTGCAGAGGTTGTGCTCTTAGCAATAATGACAAGGGATCCTTCTTTAGTAGTGATAGCAGATCCAAAGGGATCTTGGACTTGATACATTCAGATGTTTGTGGACCCATGATTGTTGCTTCCTTGAATGGATATTTGTACTATGTGCTCTTCATCGATGATCACTCTCGGAAAACATGGATTTATTTCTTCAAGACCAAGGATGGAGTCCTTGCGAGATTTCAAGAGTTTAAAGATCGGGTTGAGAACCTAACCGGGTGGAGGATCAAGGTGTTGAGATCAGATAATGGAGGAGAGTACACCTCCATGGATTTCAGTGATTTATGTATTGAGGCAGGGATCAAGAGGGAGTACACCGTTCCTTATAACCCTCAACAGAATGGGGTTGTAGAGAGGAAGAACAAAACCATTATTGAGGTTGTTAGCACTCTGTAAATTTGTTCGGCTGATAAAACAAACGACTGAGGTAACCTACAAACCAACGTTAGAGCTGGGTACTAGCCTGCTCAGCTCAGAGAGGACTCTCTCGTGTCACTTGGTGTTTCTTTGACAATCAATGGCTAGGTTTTGTTGTTTTGGGGGTTCTTTAATAAACTTGTTGGCAAGGAAGGGGAGGGACACTTAGGGCTATGGAATCAAACTTCCGAAAATGAATGGAAACATTGACTGGACAGTAGAACTCTCCAGAGGATAAAGGCTAAATGAGGCGATAAATCTGAGTTATAATTTGTAAATTTGAAGAGTGTAGGAAGAAAAGAAAACAGATAACTGCATCAGAGCATTAAATAAATGAAATTCTAAATTAGTTAGGAAGAACTTAACACAATTTAAATTGCTTCAGCCGCGAGCATCACAAGATGAATTATGGGCCTTTGACTATCCAATTTAAACAGAAGACAGTGAAAATGAAATCAGAAATACAGGAAATACATACAAAGAGAGGAGACAAAACTCAGATCACCACCATTAGAATCTTTTCATGGAAACTTCAAGACTTCTGCATATGTATTCAATCCAGCTTCAAAAAGTTACAAATTAAGTTCCGAACAGCTGAAATCGTGCCCTTGCACTTCTGCCAACACTAATACATTTGGAACTTCTAATATTTATACAATTCAAGTTCCTTCGGTTTGAAACCGATTACAAAAATTGAAATGAAACGTTTCAGTTTCTGAAACTGATTACAATGATTACAAATGACAATTTCGGTTTTGGAACCAATTTACAATGATTAGCAAGAAACGTTTGGTGATCTGGCTTCTAACGCCTCTGACGCATCAATTCCTTTCTTCGCCACTTGTTATGTTCCGGTCTTCCACCTGATCGGCCATCTTCAATGACACTTGTACATCATATATTAGTCCCTGGAAAACTACACTTTGTCTTTCCCAACCGTACTATCTCCTTCCATTGCAAGTCAGAAGGGATATCATATACATCATTACTTTGATCAGGATCTCCAGGTCAATGCAAGAGGCATATGTCGTGACTAGTAGTCCAACTTTCACTTCTTTGAACTGATTCAGAATCTCAAAATTTGTAATCAAACGTTCAACCAGGGTTGCTCCTTTCAGGTTTTCCTCCAGGTTTTCAAACTTGGAGTGATCCATTCTGCACTCTGTGAGGCAAGCGTTGTATTCTTCCTGAACATGTAATTTTCCTTTGCCATCACAAAATGGTGGGAGGCCTTTAATAAACAATTCTTCAAACAAATCCTTGAACTCTTGCACACTTTGCTCCATCTGTGTTGCCTTGGTTTGACTGATTTCAGCAGGTTATGTTTAGCAATAACCCTCCTGGCCTAGATGATCAATGTAGTTCTATCTTTGACTCCAATGGTTTGAAGTTCTACAGTAGGGATGGAGTTGAGCAGGTTTATGGCATTTTGGGCCCACTCTGATGGTTTCTTTGCTATAGTCTCATTTACAACAGTGCACCTACTTCTGGCTGTGATGGCCATGCTGTCTTTATCGTTGATGAAATTCAAATACACTATGAACTTGGCAGCTTTAGTAGTTATAGAATCCCAAATGATGTGTTTGGCCCCCTGCAACAAGCCTTTGCCTCTCAATCTCATCTTCAACTTATCTATCATTTCCTACAAGGCTCCATTCTCCTTTTGAAGTTGAGTCATTCTTTCATCCTTTGCTTGCATTTCCTGCTTCAATTTCTCTATGTCCCCTTTTAACCCCTTGATTTCTCCTACCTTCAGGCTAACTTGTGACATAGCCTGGACAAGTCCTTCAGTGCTTGGCCCAGCTTTTGCAGTAGGAGGTACAGCTATAGCCTTGTTCAGCAATTATGTCTGTCCTTGTGACCAATTCACCTTTTCTTGTTCTAGCTACAATGCCTTAGCCTTGTCGTCCAATGCCTCTTGTCGAAATGCTTCTTTTTCCTATTCTAGAGCAACCAGTTTTGTTGTTTGTGGATGCTCTGTGGCAGACATTTTCAATTTCTTCTTCAAGCTTTGAATCAATTTGTCCTTCTCATCCAATGAGGATTTCAGCCCTTGGGAGCCTTCAGATTCCAGCCTCTTAACCTAAGTCTGCCAAGCTCTGCTAGATGTTTTTTCTTTCCTCAACTGCCCTTCCAATTTCATTGCATAAGATGACAGCTTTGAATTCTTCAAGCTTAGACTCAAGTAATCAGAATACAACATATCACTGGTATTCCTATGGAATTTGACTTTGTCTGGAGCACTGAAGTTGTCATACTTTATCTTGATCTTAGATACTTTTTCTTCATCTGCAACTACTATATTAAAGGTTCTCTTCTCAATATCCCTTACTGTGAACAAAGAAGATTTGTGCTGAGAAATGTTTTCCACTTCAGGGACTAATCCCTCATCTCACCCATAGCCATGTTTCCTTTCTCAGCATATTGTTTTGCCAAATCTTCTTTAGATTGATAAGCTGCCCCAGATGCCTTATCAAAGATGTGTTTTTTGTTGCTAAAGGTTCTTGAGTTGCCTTCACTTTGGAGCTTGCTTCCCTTTTCAACCTCTAAAGTGCTAGTACCACTCTCCACCATATCTAGATTCACTTGTTCTTTAGGCTCTTCCTCCTCTAAATCCATTATCTGTGGGGACTGTGTAATCTTCATCTTCTTAAGGGTAGTCTATTGATCACTGGGCCCATGGCCTCTGAACTGCTTCTCTTTATGTAAACACTTACCTTGTGGACTTTGAATATCAGTTTCTGAGGAGCTTGTTGTGTTTGACTTTGTTGCAGGGTTGCCTCCACTTGTTGTGTTTGAGTTGGTTGCAAGATTGCTTCCATATCGGCACAGACTTCTAGGTTTGCCAGCTTATCAAAACCCTCAACATGTTCATGCTCATAAGGGGCCAGTTTGTTCATCAATCTTCTCTTGGATATGATTTGATGTGGATCATATCTTCTTCCCTGTAGCTGTGCAAAACCAAACTCCTTGAGCTTTGCTTGAATATGAGATAAGCATGATCTAGTTTTGACAATGAAGGGTCCAATGATAAAAAGGAATTTAAGGTTTGAGGCTTTGTGCAATTTCAAGAAATGCTCTGTCTCAAATATGATTCTTTGCCTGATGAATTCAAGGGCAAAGACTCTAGGGGTCATAAAAATAGGCAATAGATAAGGGCATTCATGACAACCATAAACCCAGATTATTGTTGAATGCATGAATAGTACCCAGTCCCCCACTTTGTTTTCTGGATTTGGTTGTAGATAGCTCCTCATGTCATCTAGAACTCTAGGTAGGTTGTTGTTTAAAATCAAACTGTAAACCCTGGACATAACTTTGTTCATGAAGATGAGCAATGTAATCCTCTTACATTCAGTTGATATGAATGTTGCTTCCGGAAATTCTCTCTTATTTGTTTCCAGGAAAATCTTCAACAAATAGGTGTAATATCTTAAATGCCTTAGAGAGCGAAAATTCACTAGCTGTTTATGGACATTATCAACTATGAATTGATCAAAACCGACACGAACTGACAGACCAGCCTCTAACTGAAGAAAAAAAGTCAACAGGAAACCCAACATGACCTCGACCACATGTTTGTCATTATCTAGACCTAAAATTTGACTCAACAGGGAACAGACCCATTGGACCTCAATAACCATTATACTCACATTCATTGGCAAAGACAAACTCTCTGAAAGATGCTTTGGTTTGACAATTGTCTGGAAAAACAGATCTTTGACTTCTGATGGACACTCCTTGTATACCCTAATTAGCTTTTCTTCATTGAAAGGTTCAGACACTGCGGAGAAAGACTTAAGTATACCAAGGGCATCTCAAATTGATAGACTCTCTACCCTACACATGACCTCGGACCCCTGTTTATTTACGACGACTTTCTCTTCCTGTGAATACTGCTCTGCGCACCAACCTATGAATTCGGGAAAAGGGAAAGCAACTTCGACAGCATAAGGGACTATGGTGGCCTGGACTACTTCAAGGAATGGTATATGCTTTCCTACATTATCGGACAGATTGCTTCTGGACACAGAGATGGGCGAAATGGTGATTTCAGTGTCGAAAACGTCTGAATCTCGGTCAAGTAGGGCTTCTTCGTTCGACACGGGGTCTTGCTCTGTTACTAAAGTTATGATAAGGTCCATGGTGGCGATTGAAAATACCTAGAAATGAGCGAAAATGGCATGCAATGGCACACTGTGAAGCTGCAGTCGAACGAAGGTGGTCGCGCCAAGTTTCAAATGGTCTAGTCTTTTTGAAATAATAATAAAATACATGACAAACGCCCTTTTATACCTTTTCCAAATTTCGGGGGCGTGGGGAAATGGTTTGGGGCAACCTACTTTTCACCCCGAAATGCATCTGGTGGCGCCACGTGCTCTTGACCAAAAACCACGGTTTAGATTTCGACCCGCTTTCTGGAATTATCCTTCGCGCAGCTTCTCCCCCCAAGATGATCCTCGACTGTCGATCTAGAGTGCTCGCGATCTGCGACGTATCGGGTCCGATCCGCTTAGCGCCCCTGCCAGTTTAGCCTTTTCTTGCCAGATTTAGCCTCGTCCTCTAATTTGTCAAGCCTCCAAACCAATCTAGCATCTCGCTAAGTCCAAAAACCTTGATTTCAAACAAAAAATTTAATGGTGATAACAGACGCAACCAAAGCGATGATACATAATCAGAATCTACCTATGATTCTGTGGGGAGAAGCATCCATGACAACTGTGTATGTTCAGAACAGGAGTCATCATCAAATTTTGAAGAACATGACTCTTGAAGAAGCTTTCACCGGAGTGAAGCCTGAGGTTGGACACTTCAGGATATATGGGTGTCTAGTATACATTCATGTACCCAAGGAGAAGAGGACCAAGCTAGACCCTTCAGGCAGAAAGGGTACATTTGTGGGGTACAGTGAATCTTCGAAGGAATACCGGATCTGCATCCCTGGTCAGAGACAGATTGAAGTGAGCAGAGATGTCACCTTTGAGGAAGAGATAGCCTTTCGAAGATCCAAAGAATCTCAGATGGAGATTGACAGTGAGATAGTACCTTCTCCCCCTTCAGTAGTTCAGAGGGAGACAGTCATTGATCCAGTTGATCCTGTAGCTCCAGTTGATGTTCCCAGACATATTGCAATAGGCCATAAGAGGCCTGCCTGGGCTCGACAGACTCTGCAAGAGGCAGAGGGACATGCAGATCCTCATCGTACATTCCGAGAGAGAAAGAGACCACAGAGATTTTCGAGCTATGTTTCAACTATGAGCCACATCATTGCTACTGAGCTTTCTTGTCATGAAGAAGCAGTAGGTCAGCAAGTTTGGCAAGATGCCATGACAGAAGAGTATCAGTCCATCATGAAGAATGATGTGTGGGATATTCTTCCAAGACCAGAAGGGAAGTTTGTGGTGACTTCCAAGTGGATCTATAAGATCAAACATGTAGCTGATGGAAGTGTCGAGAAGTACAAAGCGAGATATGTAGCCAGAGGATTCTCTCAGGTGGAGGGAATTGATTATGAGGAGACATTTGCTCCTGTTGCCCGATACACTTCCATCTGTACAATTATTGCCCTAGCTACATCCATGGATTGGAAACTACATCAGATGGATGTAAAGACAACTTTTCTCAATGGTGAGATTGAGGAAGAAATTTACATCGAGCAGCCAAATGGATTCGTAATACATGAGAAGGAGTCTCATGTGTGCAGGTTGAAGAAAGCCATGTATGGACAAAAGCAGCCACCTTGTGCTTAGTACCAGAAGATTGATGGATACTTGATGAGCTTGGGTTTCAGCAAGAGTGTGGTTGATCCCAACCTATACTATCACATTGTTGGTGATAAGTGCCTGATTTTGGTCCTGTATGTTGATGATTTATTCCTCACCGGTTCAGAAAGTCTTATTGTTGAATGCAAGCATGCATTGACTTCTGAATTCGAGATGAAGGACATGGGTATGATGCACTACTTCTTGGGACTAGAAGTATGGCAGAGGACTGATGAGATTTTCCTGAGTCAAGGAAAATATACATTGGAGATATCGAAGAAATTCGGTATGACAGACTGCAAGTCCATGCCTACACCGATGGTGATGGATCTGAAGAAAATGAACGAGGCTTCTACTGATTCAGGCGAGATTGATCCACATCTTTATCGACGGTTGATTGGATCATTGATGTATCTGGTTAACACCAGACCTGATATATGTTATGCAGTGAATGTACTCGGTCAGTTTATGAGTCAGCCGAGATAAACTCACTGGATAGCAGCGAAGCATGTGTTGAGATATCTACGAGGCATAGTTGGATATGGCTTGAGATATGCCTCTGGTGTAGACATGAGATTGCAGGGATATGTCGATGCAGATTGGGTAGGGAGCGCAGTCGACCGGAAGAGCACATTCGGTTGTTGTTTTACTTCGAGATCTACCATGGTTTCCTGGTGCAGTAGAAAACAGACTTATGTGGCTTTGAGTACCGCAAAAGCAAAGTACATAGCGTTATGTGTGGAAGTCCACGAAGCAGTGTGGCTTCGCAAGCTCCTTGCAGATTTATTTGGTCATGAGATGGATTCCATTGTTATCCATTGCGATAACCAGAGTTGTGTGAAGCTCTCAGAGAATCATGTGTTTCATGATAAATCGAAACACATTGAGATCAAATACCATTATATCACAGATACGGTGCAGAGGAAAGCAGTACACGTGCAGTACCTTTCTACACATGAGCAGGGTGCAGAGGTCTTCACCAAACCACTTGCCAGGACGAAGCTCGAGTACTTCCATGAGAGACTTGGCCTGGTGGAGAATGCCTCCCTAGCTGAGAGGGAGTGTTGTTGATTGCAGCTTCATGAGACATCATCCAGATCGTTCTCCTCTGGACTGAGTTGAGACATCTGTGAGAGAGAGCCCAAGTGTTGGGTGTGCCCATGTGACGGGTGTGCGTCAGTCTCTAGACTGAGTTGTGATGACGTGTGGTCTCTTGTCTACTCCTCTGGACTGAGTTGAGATGACTTGAGATGGTCTCATGCCTTGTACTCCTCTGGACTGGGTTGAGT
>SNQJ01S0000680.1:398548-453597 GCA_010110895.2 Picea sitchensis | reverse complement strand
ATTTCCCATACATCATTCTTTATTATGGATTGGTATTCTTCTGTCATGGCATCTGCCCATTCTTTCTTCTGAATGGCTTCTTCAAAGCAGGTAGGCTCCTTCTCTAAGAGATCACACATCAAAGCCATATAACTGGAGAATGGTTTAGGTCTCTTCACCTGTCTCATGGTTCCTTCGGGAACACCATACTTCTCTCCATTGAATAAGCTCCCTAGCCCAAGCAGGCTTTCTCTTATGGGAGATCGTCATCTGAGGAGGTTCTTGAAATTCTACTATGTCATGATCTTCTAGAATTTCCTCATTAGGGGAAGCTATGACTTCCCTCACTGGTTCTGCAACTCTCGGAACTACAGGTTCCTCTTCATATACTTCTTCAAGCTGGCATCTTCTTGATTTCTTGAGTGTTGCATCTTCATCAAAGGTCACATCCTTGTTGATCTCAATGTGATGGTGACTTGGTATATAAACCTTGAAGGCCTTGGAGACCTCACAGTATCCCACAAATATTCCCTTCTTTCCTGAAGGGTCTAGCTTGTTTATTTTCTCTTTCAGAATATGTACAAATACTGGGCAGCCAAATATTTTGAGATGGCTTACTTCTGGCTTCTTTCCGGAGAACATCTCTTCAGGGGTCTTGAACCCAAATGCACTATGGGATAATCGATTTTGTACATATACTGTTGTTTTTGTTGCTTCTGCCCATAAGCACATTGGAAGATCTTGATCATGGATCATGGTCTTCAGTGCTTCCATTATAGTTCTGTTCTTTCTTTTTGCCACACCGTTTTGTTGAGGATTGTAAAAAGTAGTGAGCTCCCTCTTAATCCCGACATCTTTGCAATAGTTTACAAACTCTTTTGAGGTGTATTATCCTCCATTATCTAACCTAAGTATCTTGATCTTTCTTTCAGAAAGATTCTCTATCAAGGCTTTGAATTCTTTGAATTTACTAAACACTTCATCTTTTGATTTCAAAAAGTAAACCCAGGTCTTACGAGAATAATCATCAATAAAAGATACATAGTATACATACCCACTGATGGAGGATGATGGCATTGGGCCATAAACATCTGAGTGAATGAGTTCTAAGACTCCTTCTTCTTTACTGTCTCTCTTCGGAAAAGGGTTATTGATGTTCTTCCCTTGTGCACACCCATTGCACACACCTTCATGGTCAACCTTGAGTTCTGGTAGACCTGTGACTGCCTTGCATACATACAGTAATGCCTTGTAGTTGGTGTGTGCTAATCTTCTATGCCAAAGTTCACATGGATTCTCAATGGCATGGGTCATGGTTTCTTCTGAGTGACCCTTTAGCTTATACAAGCCACCTTCTTCTTTTCCAATGAAGATTGCTTCTTTCATGGTTTTACCCTTAGCCCACATAAGAACTTCTCCATCTATAAAGGCAATTCTGAAGCATTTCTTTTCTAAAGTTGATATGGAGAGTAGGTTCTTTGTCAAACCTGGTACATAGAGTATGTCCTTCAACTTCATTGGAGTCCCTGAATTAAGCTTGTAGTTAGATTCTCCCACTCGCTTGATAGGGTATTGATAATCATCTCCAAGTGTAACTTTCTGAGAAAACTTATTTTCTAAAAGGCAAGACAGAATATCTCTTTGACCTGTCATGTGCTTGGAAGCACCACTATCAATGAGCCAAGTGTCCTCTCTAGGTGATATTGATCCCGAGAGGGCCGAGATTAAGACATAGTCTTCAATGCGTTCTCTTATCATCTTTGCGGGTGGCTCTTCATCTTCAACTGCATGGGCATGGTGCCTCTTATTTTTCCTCTTGTATTATTCTCGTTTAGTTGGACAATATCTCGCAATATGTCCCATCTTGTCACAATGGTATCATTGGCAAGATGAGAAGTCTCTTTCTTTTCTTTTTCCTTTCTTCTGGAACCTCTTAGGTTGAGATTCTTTATGTATGAATTTGTTTTAGGGGTGAGACTCTTTATGGGTTTATTTTTGGAAGTAAGACTTATTTCTTCCTCCTTTAGTGTGAGTAGCTAGGGTTTGATCTTCATCTCTTGATAGTAAAGCTTCTCGGTTAGCTACTCTTGTTTCTTCTTGAATACATTCTTCCCAAAGATTATCAAATTTTAGTTTCTCCGTTCTATCACAAATAGTCTGGATGAATGCATCCCAAGGTCTTGTGAGACCATTAAGGGTCGTCATTATGAGTTCTTCTTCGTCTATGGTATCTCCAATTGCTTCTAGCTGTTCTTTGAATTCTGATATTCTGGAAAAATATTCCTGGATCGATTCTCCTTTCTGCATCCTTGTATTCTTGAGTTGAGTTCTTAGATTCATCTTCCGGTTTATGTTCTTTCCTTCATATAATCTGGTTAGGGCATCAAACATTTCTTTTGGAGTCTTCTTTGAAGACACTTGAGGAATCAAGTGATCTTTGATAGAATCTGCAGTGATTCTCTTAGCCCTAATTGTGTCCTTTTGGTGCTTTGCTTTCTCTGCAGCATCGGCGGGTTCTGGTACTTCTTCTTTGACGAATCTTGCTAGGTCATTCTCTTCAAGAATGAGTCCAATCCTATACTTCTAGGCACGAAAGTTTTCCACACCTTCTAGCTTGTCAACAAGCTTAGTGCTTGCAGACATCTTTTACCTGTAGCTAGGAAAATGACCAAAAAATGAAAATGCTCAAAATTGAATTACTTACCAGGAGGTGCGCTTGGCTGAGGCGAGTAGCTTGGTGTGGTTAGATTTCAGAAAATCCAACTTTTACCCCTTCAAACTTGATCAACGGATTTCTGGACTGGTGCTTCTGGTTTTCTGGTACTTCTGGAACTTCTGGTACTTTGTGAAAACTAGGGTTTCACTTTCCGGGAGATCTAGCCACTGAAAAGTTGCGCTGAGGATGCCAAAGTGATCCTTGAGGAAGGGTGCACTTTTCTAGATGGTTTTGGGGCTGAAATACTTCTTCAATAAAAAGCCCTAATTTGCATGTACGGCAACAATGACGTTTTTCACTTTCTCTTGTGAGAGATGCTCTCTTCAGCTGATCTCTGATACCATGTTAAGGTTTAAGCTATTATTAGGTTTCTTTTCATTTCACTAGATAACCATAGCATAGATAGGATCACTGAGAAATACACAATCACAAGAGACACATCATTTATCCTGGGAAACCCTCATGGGGGAGAAAACCCAACAAAAGCTTCCTTAATATAGATAGCCAATACAATGCCAAGAGATAACTCAAACAAATACAGAAAATCCTCTCCCAAGGATGCGCCTCTCTCTCTCTCTCTCTTCTTTCTTCTCCAACTGCAGCTCTGAACTTGTGCTCTGATGAACAAGTGAGTGTGTGTCCAAATGAGGTGCTAGCCTCTTTATTTATACAATCTGGCACGTGTGGACGGAGGTGTCTTTTCACTGGCAGGGCCGACTTCTTATTCTACCTATTACAATTAGGGTTTGACCAATCCGCAAAAGGGGATTTGGTCATTTACAATACCCGACATGATCAATCTGCAAAAGGGGATTGATCTAATGAATAATACAACAATAATAATTAGAATACTCTTTGCATTTACAATATTTCAACACAAGTTAGAAGGTAGGTTTCAAGCACATGCATGTGGTGGAGGATAGACATGCAAGGGTTGCTCATCATCAAGCCAAGACAAACACATGCTTTTCTTGGTGGACGATAATTATTTTTGGATACGGCTTGATGTTTGTTGTGAATGACAATTAAGCACGCGCTTGCTAAACATGTGGATAAGATTCTTATGCACCCATGTGACTAAAAGGACATGAGTGAAGGTTGATTCTTATTCAGCAAGGAATAGAACAACTTTGCTTACAAGTCAAGCAACCACATGAATGGCCTGTATTTGGCTCTCCATCTTATCCAAGATTAGAAGTCAAAATAGTGCACCATGAGATGGATTAATCAGCGACCAAGAAAAGCACTTCTATGGAGACACGTAACATACCCAGACTCCAAGCTGAGTCATGCTACTGCTAAAAACGGCCAAATTATAACTCTGATGCCAATTCTAAATGCAGAAAATACACAGCATGGCAAACAATCTCATGCAATTGTACATATGAATTAAAAAAGTAAATGCAATTAATTTAAATGTGTGCAGCAATAATTAAACGCATACAGCAGCATTCAATCACATAAAAACCCACAGTAAATGGCAATAAATAAGATAAGCTTCAAAGTGAAATGCATAGCAATTAACTCAACATTCAACATAATCAAACACAGTGGTTATGAACACTTATCAAATATGCAACCCACTGCAGAGGACAAACGTTTCACCCAACCGTAGACTTGTTGTTTCAGTTCTCAACAGCAAGTCACTCCTGAGTTGGGGCTTTGAATCCACAAGAGACGATGGTTCCTAAGGTTGGCTACTATCCCTTCTCAGCAACTAAATTCCTTCAGCTATTCCAATCCGTAAGCTCTCTTTCCCCTTAACCCACACAACCCAAGGAATGGGATCCCCTTCTCTACCACGCAGTCCCTTAGGCTATCCCACTTCCCTCCAGGGCTCCAACACAGGTTGTACAGGAAATCTCTTTGTTGGGGACTCCAGGAATCTACAGCTGCACAGGAATTCTCACAACAGAAACTTACTTGCTCACTTTTACACTTTCTTGCTCATAATCTTACTCGCAGGCCTATAGCCTATTTCTCCATCAATTTACAACTCCAACCAATTATTACACATGCCCACTATGGCTGCCTTCAAGCTTCAACACTCAGAACTCTCTTACTGTCCAAAAATATCCATACCAAAACTACTCTCTTTTCCCATACGAATTTTCTCTGTGCACATCACTATACAATCCTACATAATTACATACAAAAAATTTTACATCAAAATACTTGATACTTCCGCAACTTAATGACTCGTGCAGCAATTCCAACCAACAACTCTCGTTCCCCTCAACCTACACAACCCAAGGAATGGGATCCATCATTGGTCAGACAAGAAGTCTCAGAGTTGTGGCTCTAGGAACTTCAGCTGCCAAAATGGAGTCTTTGTACACTTATGTACAATGCACATTCAACTTTCTTCAAAACTTGCAAAAATTTGTGGGTTCTCCTCCCGCATGGCCTCTCCATGCTCCCATGTGGCATCTTCAGGACCATAGCAGGTCCATTGGACCTTTACCAGGTCGATGGCTTTGTTCCTAAGCACTTTGACATTATGGTTGTCGTAATACAAATCTCTCACCTATTTCTTCATTGTACAACAACCTACACAATTTGTCACAATGGTATGGTGTGCTAACATTCACATTGTTAAGATTCACAAGAGATTAATAATCAACAATGAACTAACCTAAATAATACTAATTCAAACAAAGATAATACATCAACAGCAAATTAGCATTGGTGCACTAGAAAGAGGGCACTAGTGCACTAGAGAGAGAAAGCACAAGAACGCTTAGAGAAAGAGAACCATAGTCATAAGTTATAACCATAAGTGTGCCATAGAGAGACATACACAACCATAACAAAAGTATTATAAAAGCCAAAGAGAACACAATATAGAGAAGGTTCCCTTTGGCTTATGATTAAGAATGAATCACTTGAATGAATAATAAAAAAGAGGAGTGGTATATTTATCCACCATACAAGAGGTAGGGCACTAGCCCCAAGGGGGTCTAACTAGGTTGGCCTGAGCCTAAAATAGCCAAAAAAACTATATAATAAATTGTTACACAAAGGTAGGCTCTTGGCTATAATACATACGGTAATGTTGGTGTGTGACCACAAGTGAAGATTAGACCCTTTAGTTTAACATCCCCCATTAAGTTGAACAAGGGCCACCAAGAAGACAATATATAACAATATCCCCTCCTTAATGTTAAGGGGATCACAAAGAGAACTCATCATAGATCATCATATCATTCCTTCAAGAATCCAACAACATCCCTATTAGCATCAACCATGCACTAGAGAGTCAACAATGGACGAGTATCAACAACATCTGAAAGAAAGACCTGATATGGAGGAGACTTCAAAAGTGCTTTGATGGGCTTGTAAGAAAATCAATAGCATCCATAAGTGCAATAATGGCCCATTTAGGTGTAAACCATGGTCTAGCCCAAGAAGTCATCATCACTGAACTGCTCATCCAGTAGAGTGTAATCACTAAACTATGCATCAATTTGAGGAGTATTGTCATCACTGAACTACTCAACCAGTGGAGAGTGTTATCACTGACCTACTCATCCAATGGAGTGTGAGGGGGAACATCTGATACAAGGGAAGATATTTATATGGGTATGGGACAAAATGAGTTATTGCAGACGTTCTCATTAGCCTCAACAGTGTGCACAGACACTATAGGAGAAGTGCTTGGAAAAGCACTTTTGGAGGTAGAAAGAACACCAACACCATGTTGTGAAGTTGAGAGATCCACTAAAACATGTCGAGAATTACCCAAAAGAGGACCAGCATCATCAATATGGAGAGGCACAATCCAATGGAGCATGTCAATCACCTAAGAGTCATTTAAAAGAAGTAATGGGAGAGATCCTAGCAAACCGTGGGTGTGAACGTCATCAAAGGTAGCCTCTTTATATTCAACCACCTAGTGAGTGGTTGGATCATAGAGTCGGTATCCCTAAAAAGCTTCATTGCAGCCAACCAAAGTGTACTATGATTATGGAAGTGCCAATATGTTACGTTGTTTATTAGGAGTATGGGCCCATGCATGAGATCCAAAAATTCTGAAATGTATAATAGAGGATTTGTTTCCTTACCATTTCTCATAAGGAGACATACACGTAACAACACGAGTAGGTGTCCAATTGATGATATGGATTGCACAAACAATTGCCTCTCCCTGTAATGAAAGCTTCATCTTCTTGGAGCAAAGCATACAATGAGCCATCTCTGTGATAGCCCTAATATTTCGTTCTGTTAGTCCATTTTGCAGTGGAGTGTAAGTAATGGTTCTCTTTGATATGACCCCAAGAGGGGTATATATGGGGTTAAATGTATATGTAATAGGGGTCAGACTAATAAAGGGCCCACATGTGGAATGAGTGAGCATAGGTATATATAGAGGTCAATATAGGCATTAACGGGTGAGAAACAAATGATTTGGATGTATGGTTGTATTGGGCTTAATTGGAGGAGGTTCTCTTATTCTATTTAAATTTTCAATATATATATTTATAGAAAAATGTAGGGCTAGGATTCTGATTTCCCAATTCCTAACTTCCAAACGCGTGTCACACCTGCACTAGATTCTTTTGTGATTCTGATCGCACCCATGGTTCATGTAACTTTGTAGAAAAGTGTCAAATTGTAGATTTCCTTTGGGATAAAAAAAAAATCCTAGTCCCTAAGTTGTATTACAAAATTAAATACTTTTTGTAAAAGAGGTCAATGAACCTACTTAAGATGTAGGGCCAAGATTGAAAAGATCTAAGGGCTGATATATGGGAAATATTGTATTATCATCTTGTTCAGCATTCTAGAAAACCCTAGCCTACATCCTTCATTATGTAACTGGGTGTCGGGTATTCATAAAGTTGTCCCTTGTTCAATGATCATCACTTCATCATGAAGTGATCCAAGATATGCATCAAGTTATAAAGTCATCCGATATCAATGCAGAGTATACAGACTAGAGTTTTCTTTCCCTTGAGGGTTTGTCCACTATAAACCTTGGTGTTCTCTTCTTTGTGGCTTTGGCTCTTTCTCTTTGGTATTGTGTGTTTGCTCATGATCTTGGCACATAATCTTTAAATTATAACATGGTATAAGAGCAGGAGAGCATTCATCAAGCTAGTTTGTAGCTTGTATGTACTCCATTACTTGGAAGATTAAGGGAGTTGTGCATTCAAGAGCTCCAAGCATCAAGGGTTTGCAATCTACTTAGTTTTTAACTTCATATCTCCAACTTTCAACAACTATTCTTTAGATCTACAATTATTCAGCATTTCAAAGTAAGTAAACTCTCATCTCTAGCACCTTCCAGAACCTTTTTCCACCAATTTGATGCTAGTGTAGTTTTGGAAGTTTTTTCAATGAAAAGACACCTTTAGCTAGGGAAATCATACTATTGTATTATATTCTCTAAAACCTACTTGCATATCTAATTAGGGCTCATTTTGATGTGTTTTCTGGCTAAAATCCTTAAATTCATAAATTCTCAAAACCCTCATATCTTGCCAAACCTATCTAATTTTGAAAAACCGTCAATCCCTATGAATTATGCATCAAAAATTAAGGGGTCCACAATTCAACTCTTTTTCTAACTAGGTAATTTTAGCCCTCTTTTGAGTTCTTTAGTTTGGGTGGTGAAGAATGGGTATCGAGAAAATTTGTCACAGACCAATTTAATGTTCCCAAGTGGTTTTGCTTGGAACATTTGAAGTTCGAGTGTTTTCTGGTTGTGGTATTTTGTCAAACAGTTTGCAAAAGTGATCTTCTTGAGTTGCGCTAGGGTTTATTATTTTGGTTTTTGTAGAGCTTGCAGCAAATAAAGGATAGGAATATACAACAAAAGATACACAACAAGATGCAATACAAGAAATAGCCACAAATACCTCAGATCTGAGTTTTTATTTAAGTATATAACTGACCTCATACAATAGTAGAGCAAATCTTGAATACATATAGCCAAATAATGAGTGTGGCTGATGATGCCTCCAAAATACAATAGAAAGATGAAGATATGAACTTCCAAGAGCCTCCCCAAGCTGAATACCAAAGATCTCCAAGACCCAACTCTTTCCCTCGTTGTAAGTGTTGTCTTCTCTAACAAAAATGTGCCCTATAAAGCAATCCGACCAGACAAGGAGTTTCTACAGATTGACAATTCGACCAATTCAGGCCCTGATGCATGATTTTATCAGTCAGAGTGAGTTATGGCATAGGAGACTTGCTCATTTGCAATATAGAGCTCTTCCCGCTCTGGGGAAGATGGTGACAGGTCTTCCAGCGCTCCGTGTAGAGCATGATGGCAGTTGCAGAGGTTGTTCTCTTGGCAAGAATGCCAAGGGATCTTTTCCGGGCAGTGACAGCAAATCCAAGGGGATCTTGAACTTGGTGCATTCAGATTTGTGTGGGCCCATGACAGTTGCTTCTTTGAGTGGATACTTATACTATGTGATCTTCAGACTTGGATTTTGAAGAACATGACTCCCAATGAGGCTTTCACCGAAGTGAAGCCTGTGGTTGGACACCTCAGTGTATTTGGGTGTCCTGTATACATTCACGTACCCAAGGAGAAAAGGACGAAGTTGGACCCTTTAGGCAAGAAGGGTACATTTGTTGGGTACAGTGAATCTTTGAAGGCATATACATCCCAGGGCAGAGACAGATTGAGGTGAGTAGGGATGTTTCCTTTGAGAAGGTATCCTTCAAGAGATTTTGAGGATCTCGCATGGAGATTGATAGTGAGAAGTAGGAGGAGATGGTGTTTCCTCCCCCTCACCCTTAGCAGTTCAGAGGGAGCCAATTGAGCACGTTGAGACAACTGAGCCTCTTGATCCAGTAGATCATGTTGATGTATTGCAGTGGTCCAAAAGAGGCCTGCATGGGCTTGTCAAACTTTGCAGGAGGCAGAGGGACATGCAGCTCCCTGTGGTACTTTCAGAGAAAGCAAGAGACCTCAAAGATTCCCGAGCTATGTTGCAGCAATGAGCCACATCATTGATTATGAGCCTTCCTGTTGTGAGGAGGCATCTAGTCAACGAGTACGGAGAGATGCCATGATGGAGGAGTATCAGTCCATCATGAAGAATGATGTGTGGGATATTGTTCCGAGACCTGAGGGGAAGTCTGTGGTGATTTCCAAGTGGATCTATAAGATCAAACATGCAACTGATG
Organism: Picea sitchensis; assembly: GCA_010110895.2. Classification (NCBI taxonomy): domain Eukaryota; kingdom Viridiplantae; phylum Streptophyta; class Pinopsida; order Pinales; family Pinaceae; genus Picea; species Picea sitchensis. The sequence continues at coordinate 443,756 of SNQJ01S0000680.1, read as the reverse complement.
GGAGCATCAAGAAGCACAAAGCGAGATTTGTGGCTAGAGCATTCTCTCAGGTAGAGGGAATAGACTATGAGGAGACATTTTCTCTTGTTGCTCGGTACACCTCCATTCGGACAATCATTGCCCTTGCTTCAGCCATGCGTTGGAGACTACATCAGATGGATGTGAAGTCAGCCTTCCTCAACGGAGAGATTGAGGAAGAGGTGTACATCGAGCAGCCAGATGGTTTTGTGATTCATGGGAAGGAATCCCATGTGTGCAGATGGAAGAAGGGGCCCTGTATGGACTCAACAGGCACCTCGAGCTTGGTATGTGAGGATTGATGGATACCTAATGAGTTTGGGTTTCATTATTTATTTCTCACCGGAGCAAAGTGTCTCATTGCTTGGTGCAAATATGAGTTGGCCTCTGAGTTTGAAATGAAGGATCTTGGCATGATGCACTATTTCTTGGGACTAGAAGTGTGGCAGAGAACTGATGAGATCTTCCTGAGTTAGGGGAAGTATACAGTTGAGATTTTGAGGAGATTTGGGTTGTTGGACTATAAGTCTATGGCTACACCGATGGTGTCGAATCTGAAGAAGTTGAGTGAGCCTTCTTCCGATTCAGACTTGATTGATCCAACTATGTACAGACAACTAATTGGATCATTGATGTATCTGATTAACACCAAAACAGATATTTGCTATGCAGTGAGTGCACTTAGCCAGTTCATGAGTCAGCCGAGACAGTTGCATTGGGTTGTTGCGAAGCATGTGTTGAGATACTTGTGAGGCACAGTTGGATATGGCCAGAGATATGCTTCCAATGTTGACATGAGATTACAGGGATAAGTTGATTATGATTGGGCAGGGAGCACAGTTGACAGGAAGAGCACCTCAGGGTGTTGCTTCAGTTTGGGGTCTGCTATGGTTTCCTGGTGTAGTAGGAAACAAACTTTTGTGGCCTTGAGTACCGCAGAAGACGAGTATATTGGAATATGTATGGCAGTACGCGAAGCAATGTGGCTTCGGAAGCTCCTTGCAGGATTGTTTGGACAGATGTTGGATCCCACCGTGATTCATTGTGATAACCAGAGTTGTGTGAAGCTCTCAAAGAATCCAGTATCTCAGGACAGATCGAAACATGTTGAGATCAAGTTTCATTACATTCGAGATATGGTGCAGAGGAAACCAGTACTAGTGCAGTACCTTCCTACAGATGAGCAGATTGCAGATGTTCTCACCAAGCCCCTTGCCAAGTCGAAGTTCGAGTACTTCCGTGATAAACTTGGAGTGGTAGAGAGTGCCCCTCTCGCTGAGAGGGAATGTTGATGATTGCAGCTTCGTGAGACATTCTCCAGGTCATACTCCTCGATGGACTGAATTGGGCTGACATGTGACAATACTCCTCGATGGATTGAGTTGAGTATGACACTTATCGATGGACTGATAAGTTGTACTGGGTTGGTGCCCTGCGACCCTTGGGGAGTAGCCCATGTGGTTGGGATATTTTCCAGGTCGTATTCCTCGATGAACTGAGTTGGGTTGACCTGTGATGACACACACACTACGAGGTTGTAGCCCTAGTGTTCTCTAGTGGGTTGTAGCCTTAGTGTTCTCTAGAAGGTTGTAGCCCCTAGACGAGATTGATAGGTCCACATTGGTTGTAGGAGAACATCATGGAGAATACCTCCCTAGCTAAGAGGGATTGTCAATGTTTTTGGTAGCAGTGGGAGGTATTCACCAAGTCAGAGAATAACCATTGAACAAATCAAAGAAGCCTTAGAAGAAATTATAAGATCCCAGAAGAGCATTCGGCTACACAGAATAATAATAAAGAAGAAATATAATGCTCCAGAAGTAAATTCAGTCCCACAGGAAAAAGACAAAGAGAAAATATATTTTCCAGAAAGACAGGTCAGCCTTACTGGAAAAGACACCTACCCAGTCTAGTATAAATAAAGGTGACACCTTCCTCATTTTTGACAAACACACTCACTCATCTATAGCGCAAGTCTTGTGGAGAACAGTAGTTGCAGCTATCCAGCGAAGGAGGAAGGAAGAAAGGTGCATGTTGACTAGGGTTTCCTCATAACCCTCACTAGGGTTTATCTTTTTGTCTTGGTGATGCGCTGGTGAAGGCAAATTATTCTAGCACTTTGGCTAGGTCTTGATGCAGCTGCATTGTTGGGTTATCTCTTGTGGAGATAACTATTCTTCTTTGTTAGTTTGCTCTAATAGATAGAGTTGGTTCTTGGTTATATTGTATTGGGTTTATATTTCAATATATGATTATTGGATGTTAAAAGAAGATCTAAATTGCTATGGTAAATATAATGTTAACGAAACTAATGAAAATCCAGTAATATTCACTAGCAGAAACAGAACTACAATATTGTGCAGCTCCGGAGAAAACAACAGACATCTTCATCAAACCTCTTGATACAAATTAGTTGTAAATTTTAGGGATAATCTTAGTGTAGTTTCACATATGACCATTACAACAGTGCGACAAGTATATATAGTATAATGGTCATATTATTATGTACTTTATTAAGCATAGTGCATTTGAGTTAGTGGTTAAATAAAGTGCCCCAATGTATTAATTAAGTCACATCTGATTTTAGTTGCATAATGTTGGTTTCTACCTGTTAGCCCCCATATTGCATGAGGGATAACAAGTGTGATTTTCATCACACATATGGGTGGTTTTCATGGGTGATGCTTCTATTTTATTTTTGCTTGAGATGGTGCTAGATGGTTGACTGATTTGCTTAGGTGATGATGGTGACATACTCTTAGATGCTATGTTGGTGATTATGTATTAGCTTGCTAGTCCTTTAATAGTGTTCTTTCATTATGGAGGTTCAATTGTGGCATTATTTGATATGAGTTTATAATACTTTGATGATGGTGTCTAAACAAACAAAGAATTTCAGGGAACGCTCACTCCCTTTTGCCATATTATTGACTGAAGGATGCTGGGTTTGGGGTATAACATCAGCTTGTTCATCCTTGTAGCAGACTTCCAAGTTAAGACAGAAATGAAGGCACATTAGCACACAATCAAAGAATGTGTGTCTCACTCATCAGTATACCATTCTCTTTGAATTTTTGCAAGAACACTCAAGATGGGTAAAAGAAGCACAGTTTTTAAGCATTTAAGTTGTTGCTAGAAGTCCATGGCCCAGCACACCATTTGTGGCAGCATTCTGTCCTAAAGGTCTCTCTTTATTTGTGACATTCCTTGTTACATATTTCAGGGATCCAAGGATAGCGAATACAGATCTAAAAAGGATGATTTTCTACAGTCCATATCTGCACAGTATACTTGGCATGTTTGTATTTCGGATCTGAATTTGTAGAAGACGTGTCCTGACAAGCCACAATAACATGGGTTTTCTTGACACTCTAAAACAGCGAACAAAGCAAATGCAGTAAGTTTTGATTGCTTTCTGGAAGTCATATCATCTTTGCTGAGGTTCTGGAGTATAGCACTCCCCTTCAAAATTTGAGGTTAACTTCCTTGCAGAGCAGAGTTAGTACTAAATCAAAATTGGCTAAAGACAAGGGTCGGCCTGAGTAAATATAAACTTGATAGAGCCTGTTATCCCCGATATCTAGGGATAACTAGGAGATCATGTCTCGAGGCCCACATGGTCCTAAACATGGAGTACTGAGAGCAGGAGTGACTTGAGCATGGCCCTGGAGGGCCCATCTTTCTTCTTCTCGGCCATACTTGTCCTGTCAGCAGTAGCAGCTTCCATCACCACCGGCCTGGGCTTGCATCGGAGAGGACTCTTGCTCCATGAGGTAATTGGTCCGAGGTATCATGGTATGTGTCATATTTGATTGTTATAACCTTCTTATATATGCATTAGATACAGGTTCCTTTCATTTAGGAGGCCCTTGGATCTTACACTAATCACTTGACCATTGTTGGGGGTGATTGATGGGGCAACTTAGCAAGTTATTATTCATGGGTTTTGGTTAAGCACCAAAGGGGAGAGTTCGGAACCATGCGTCCACTCCTGCATCATCACTTTTTACATCTTTCCAAGCTCATCATCCCATTTCCCCTAATTAGAAGCCGTGGGATGACCTTTCGGGGTTACATCTTGTCTTGTGGGAAGAAGGGAGAAGTAAGACCCCGAGGGGTAAAAGCGAGTTGAGCAAAAGATAAAATCCCTTGATCAAACTGGGAATTATCTTCCTGCAGGATCCCTGAGAAGGTAATAAAAAACCTCTTGATAAGAAACTAGGGACCAGAAAATAATAATAATAAAAGCAAGACCTTAACCAAGAGGATGGGAGGCATCATCGCAGTGACCATTATGTTCATAGGTGTTAGCGGTATGACATTGCCACTGTCGGGTCACCAAAGCCGGTGACCTTTGGTTACATGGCCAAAGGAAAGGAGGTCTCATGCAAACCCGATATATCATTTCTCTGAAGATATCCCGGTGGAGTACTTATTTGTCCATTTCTGACCCGCAAGAAGCCAAAGCGGTGTCCTCCCAGTGAGACGTAGAGGTAAAAGAAATAAATAAAAAGATACAGGCAATAGAGGGCTTGGAAAATGCATCCATGGCGGGTACAACTTCGCCTCCTACAAAGGCACCCACAGACAACACCATTACCGATTCTTACTATGGCCGGATCCCTAAAACCATATCACCTCATTAAACATGGCTTGAACAATCTTTTGAGGAAACTTTCCATCTCTTGGGTATTAGCCCAATAGGTTGTTTTGTTGGTTCTTAACTGTATAAATGGAGTCATGTAATGTCTTTGAAGCTCTTAGATGATATGCTAGGAATTTCATGCATATATCGATAACTTTAATGATGAAATGTGATTTACATTCTTATGATGTCTAGGACTAATAGGCCATGGAGGCGTAGTCTTTGATGTCTTGAGGACCATGCGGCGGACGGTACGGAAGGATGGGCATGGTGAGATGATTAGTTCGGACGTCCGTGGGGTTGAAGAGCCCATCGGATAGTTGTTGGGATGGCAAAGGCAGGGCCGAGGAGATTATGGCGAGCCCTTGTATGGAGAGAGAAGAAGAGGGATGCCCTCATCGGGACGTTTTTGGCAGAGACCATGGCATATGTGGATCAACCCCTTGCAGATGGGTGATGGCCTTGATGGATAGGGCGCCACCAGGGCCAATTTGGGCGTTTTCTGGAGCAGATGGAGGTGTGTTGGGCTTGTTTGGCACATATGGTGACTGCGGGAGCCTGAGAGACCAACGTTTTTGCTATTTGGATGATGATTATGCCTGAAGGGAATAGCGTCTCCCTCATAGAAATTTGGCGTCTCCATTTTAGCTCATTTTGACATTTTAGCAGCATTTAATGTGACAAATAATGGAATATTGTTAAATTGACCTTGTCATTTGTTTTAATGACCCTATTTTGATAATTAAAGGTCATTTGGATGATATAAAGAGAGTACATTGCCTCTCATTTTTAGATAACACAACTTACTCTCTTGTGAAAGTGACTTGCTTTAAGTCTTTGTCTTGTTATTGGCTCTTGGGGAGTTGGCGGCTACTCTTGGAAGGATCATCTTTGGCATGCATATGGTGTTTATCATTGGAAGGTGTTACAACTAGGGTTTGATAAGCTTTTCATGAATTTGTAAGTGTTTTCTCATCAAAACTTCTTGATTGAATGGTTGTTGATTAAATATCTTACATGTATAGTTACATTATTATTATTATGCTTAATCATTGAAACCCTAGAGAACAAACCTACAGTAGATGAATTGCTTCATATCCCATGATAAAAACTTGTTAACCGTGATTAAAGAAGGTTTAGCCTAGCCAGCACTACACTATGATCTTTTTTCTAAGTTAGTTTTGGATAAGTTGAAAAGAGGCGTCCTAGGCCTAATTGGAGTTTACACCTAGGGTTTGACTCTTAGGGTTTGAAAACTGCTTGTCGACCCTAGACTTATATTTAAAAGCTAGCCGTTTGCCAAGAGTTCTAAGGAAAGAGGAGGAGCATGAGGCCTAGCTTTAGCTACACCGAATGAGCCTCCTCCCTTAGGGTTTTGACTTGGTGGCCACGCCATTGCGGCACCATTAAGCCCTAACTCTCATAGATCCTTAGGTTTAGATTCTCAAGCCATTGGCCTCTCCTCTTTGACTCCATTAACCCAAGGCACTAGTCCAAAACCAAAACGTTGAGTCTTTTTATGTTCAACACAATCTTTCAAACTTTCTTAATTTGAAACCCTAACTAACCTAAGCGTTTCACTAACCCTAACCTAAGATGACGTCATGCCTATATTGAACCTTTGATTGGTATAAAAAAAATTGCGGCTAGGTCATCACTTGAGATTAGCTTTTTGGCATTGATGTATTGAATATTTTCATTGATCTAAATTGCAAAACGTCCACCTCTTTTGCCTCTCAAACTAACATCAAATTAAGGTGACGTCACCTTTGTAGCAGCAACAATGTTGATGACGTCAAGCCTCTTTTTAGTGCATGAAGTTGTGATTTTATCATACAGCATTTGGCATTGAAGTATAGACTATTTTCATTGGTTTAGTTTGCAAAAAACGTCCACCTCTTTGACCAGCATAACCTAACACAGAATAGGGCAGCGTCACACCTTTAGTAGGCTTGACGCAGTAACATTATATATGAGCAGATTTATGATATTTAATGCATTGTAATAACTCAAGGATTGACGTTATACATTGAATGCAAGTATCCTTTTTGTATTTATTGAAGAAGTACTATAAACCTTTTTGTCTTTATTTGCAATCATTGACCGTCAATAATTACATTATTATTGCTCATATGTGTTAAGGAATAGTCATTAATATTTGGAAGTACTAACCAGCGCAACACATTCTTTAGGTTTATTTGCCTTGTCTATAGCTTGAGGTGCCATTCGGTGGAATATCTTCTCTTTGACTATCCATTTGGCAGTAATCTGTGAAGGGAAAACACCTTGACCTTTGAAGCCTCAAACCCTTGATCATTTTCCTTGGAATTATTGATTACTAGGGAGATCTCCCTTGGAATTAGCCACCCTAAATTTGCCTTGTCTCGCAAACAGGTGCCATTCAGTGGAATATCTTCTCTTTGACTATCCATTTGGCAGTAATCTGTGAAGGGAAAGCTTACCTTGACCTTTGAAGCCTTAAACCCTTGATCCTTTTCCTTCAGAACCCCAGATTACCAGGGACGTCTCCCTTGGAATTAGCCACCCTAAATAGAAAGAGCTCCCTATCGAGGTGACAGTGGGTGGGGAAGCTCCTGTTACGCCAGTTTGGGCCTTGACTTCAAGCTACTTAAACCTTTCCTACAAACTGTGCGATAACAGAGCCGACCTATGATTAACACATTTTAAGGGCCAACCAACACCTATTTTTTAACTTTGAAAACAGAGATGCATATCAATACACGTGTTGATGCACCATGTTGACATTTGTATGGGGTTTATTAAGGTTTGAGGTAGCGGATCAGGTTTTGCTGCCTTATGAAATGAGATTTCTGAGGATTATTTAAAGGTCTTTGTTCTGTGCATTCCAGAGAGAACTTAGAGATCGATCTGCTGAGTTTAGGCCACCATCATTGCCAGTGTTGAGGCATTGTTTCATGTTAAACTCTCTATTCCAGCAACCTAGGTAGATTACTTCCTTATGATCTCAAGTAAAAAATTACTTGCTGAATTTTAAACAGAAAATTCAGACCATAGAATAATTACACATTGGCTGGAAATTAAACAGCAGAAGCACACAGAAAAATTCTGCCCTTTAAAGATCAGCTTTTCATTAATTACTCCAAGCTTACAAGGGCTCCCTAACTGGGAAAATAGCCCACTGAGAAAAGAAATAAATTACAGCAAAAAACCTGGCTGTTTTGGCCCTGCTGAAGAAAACCCTCTGCCCTGAACTGCTGTCTGCTGCTGTACGGCCTGTCCTTCGCTGTATGGCCCTCCAGAAAATTTGTACAGCTTCTGCTGAATGGTACAGCCTCCACAAAAAATTTCTGGCTGCTGGGTTATTCTTCCTCTTGCTGCACTGCTTATTCTCTCCTCCTTCAAACTGAGCAAAAATCCTTCTTTGCTCTATCCACGTATCAAACACTCTGTGAGTCACTGACTCTCTCTGTCTTGTGTATTCTCCTTTCACTTTGCTTTCCTTTTATAATATTGAGTTTTGACCGAATCTAACATAACCATTGATAACCAAGTCTCCAAAACCCTAATCTCTCAATGAGATTGACAATTGAGATTAAGTCCAGATCAATGGTCAAGATTCATCTAATTCACTATTGCAAATACTTTACATTTTATTAGATTAATCACTCAATTAATAAAAGTCTCTTCACTTTAATTAAAGGGAATTAAAGGGAATTACAAAGGTTTGAAAGGACTTTTGGACGACTTCCACACGTCGGACACTAGACCTGTGTGGAAGTTCCTGTCCAATGCTAAAACATCAACACTTCAGGGCTTGTTGTGATCGGGTCACATGTGTTGCTTCAGGGTTTCATCACAGCATGAGGATGTTATTGTTGCAAGTTGCAACAACCTTCCTGTTTTAGGGCAGTTATGAAGTGGATCTCCCAGCAGATTGAGATACCAAGCATGGGACAGCCAGCCTGGCTGCATTTTCCAGGGGTATCTTTTCATCTGGAAGCCACCACTCAGGGGTCTACCTATAGCAAAACGTTTCCAGATTTTAATCATTATAGCTTGTCTCCGTCACAGCGTAGATTTGAACAGGAGTATTTTTTTGGAGATTGGACTGCAGATATTCTGGAGATGGGAGTTGGTTCTTTGAAGGAAGAAGACATCATGAGTTCTGCAAGTAAGGCACAGTCACAGTAGCCAGAGAACAGATCTAAGGCTTGTCTTTGATTTTGATGGTGACAAAATGCAGCAATCCACTTAGAATGATCTGTACTACACATTGGTTGGAGGTGTTTTCAGTTTTACCCATAAGAACGTGGTTTCTTGAGCATACTGGAGCATTCCACTCTTTCAGGGCGTATGGCACATATTCCTATGCTACTTGGGATGACTTCGTGTAAAGAGTCCACAAGTATGGATGGAAATGGCTACTTGGCACATGGTTTGAGCATTCGTGCATGGATTGATTTACCCAATTGGAGGGGGTTGTTGTGCTTGTTACTTATGTGGACACATCTTCTAGAAAGGCACACATGTGAATTCATTTCTAAGAGGGCACAATTTTGGATAAGCTTTCCTTCCTACTATTTTTGGAGGTTAGACTTGGTCCATCTCTCAACCAAAGGAGGCTGCCCACTTCCTTGACTCTATTTTTAGAGATTGTTACAACTAACTCCATTATTTATTCATTGTTGACTTAGTTGTTGGAGTTAACTAGTTGTTTCCTAGATTATTTTATCGTAACCTCTTAGAGAAGATTGTGGATCTCAACAAACTCTTTCTACTTTTAGTAAAGAGTTTGTTAGAAAGATTATTTTATCATCATTCCTAGGAGGACTAATGCATCTAAGGAAACAATTCATTGTTTATTGAATGAGAGAGATGGAGCTCAAACCTATGTAAGGGTTTGCTCTCTCCATTTGCAACTTGGATTGGAATCGGTGATTAATGGAAGAACTTATGAGCAAGCTAGCTCCAAGCCTTGGAGGATAAGGTGTTTTATCTATGTAAGTGTTGATTTTGTTTAAGACAATTTCTATGTTGTGGATATATTTTCTAGGGCACCATTTGGAGGTTATATTTTGCAGGGTATGAATAACAAAAGCAAATGAGGCTATCAGAGGAGTATCATGCTACATTAGAGGAGCATGTAGTGGTGAGGTAACGTTATCACTATAGTCCTTGGTATCATCTACCTTCAAGATCACAACATTATACATGCTAAATCTATTGATTAGGTGTATCCGTAGACGGTCTTTGGCAGGGGCCACTTCATTGTTGCTTTGAATTGTAAATCTCGATAGACCCTCTCCCTCATAACGTTGTAAGATTTTAATCACCAAAACTTTATGGTACAATAATTCACATCCTTAGATTGTTTGTTGACCCTAAGTCAATCATTGAACCAAGTAAAGGAGTGTAGAACACGTCATATGGCTACTTATATGCCCTTGAATTGCCCTCTTGAGATTGTTTATATGACTCCATAGCCCAAATACATACGGCACTGGACTCCCTTTCACTCATCACACCAAGCCCATTTCATTTTATCCTTTTAATCATTGCTAGGTTCTCTTTAATCCCACACATCACTACATGAAGTGAGCCTATTTAAACCTTAGGAATACCCCCCTTGACTAGGAACTTTTCTTGAGTCTAAAGTACAGAGAAGTGTTGGTGAGGTGACAGTAGCCAACCTCCTAAGTTCCACAAGGCTAGTACGTTGTTTTTGGGACTTTAAGCTAAAGGTGCTAGCTTGTGTGGTGACACTACCCATGCAGATTTCTCTTAGAAGTCATATCATGTGTCTCTTTTTTAATTTACACAATGAATAATATCATGTTCCTCTTCTCTCTACAAATTTTCTTCATAGTAGTGTCTATGTGCAATTTTATAGAAGGTAAGCCATGTGACACTCCTCTAAATCCAAATCCACTAGGTTGGTTACATCTTTCTTTCAACCTATTGTCACAAGCATATGCATCAAGAACCTTGCAAATACTCATCATAAACAGAGAGAACAACCATCCTCGTGTTAAGGTTTAAGTTATTATTAGGTTTCTTTTCAATTTACTAGATAACCATAGCATAGATAGGATCACTGAGAGAAACACAATCACAAGATACATAGCATTTATCCTGGGAAACCCTCATGGGGGAGAAAACCCAACAAAAACTTCCTTAATATAGATAGCCAATACAATGCCAAGACAATAAACCAAAACACTAGAGAATATCCAACACTGAGCAATGTGCCCCTCTCTTCCTTCTTCTCCCAACTGCAACTACCAAACTTGTGCACTGGATGAGCGAATGAGTGAGTAAGATAATGAGGCGTTGGCTTCCTTTATTTATACAAATTGGCAGGTGCGCGAAAGGTGTCTCTTCACTGGGCAGAGCCGACTTGTCTTCTTAGTGGTTAAAACCTCTTTAATTAGCCTGGGGGTCGACTTCTCAATTTGCATAATATATTTAGGGTTTGACCAATCCACGAAAGGGGATTTGGTCAATTACAATGTTGGACATGATCAATCTACAAAAGGGGATTGATCTAATGAATAATAACTCAATAATAAATAGAATACTCTTTTTAGTTACAAAATTTCAACACTCCCCCTTAACAAGAAGGGTATTCTACAACATCATCAGGAGAGAGAGAGGGAAGCAACATAAACAACATCTGGAACACTGACTTGCATATCTATAAATCATCGGAAGTTTTTCTCATCATCAATATCATCATCCACAGCAGGGAGCTGGAATGGCATCATCATCATCTGGCGGAACATGCAGCAATGTATTCTGCTTCTGTCGTGTTGAGAGCAATACTTAATTGCTTTATACTCTGCCATGAGATCATGGTTGACCCTAGACTGAAACAACATCCCGAAGTGCTCTTTCTGTCAGAGACACTTCCAGCCCAATCTGAATCGGTATAACCACTCAATCTGAAGTCATGATCTCCATTATAACTGAGACCAAAATCTAATGTACCCTTAAGGTACCTCATCACATGTTTTACAGCAACCAAGTGAACACGTATGGGCTCTACCAGAGATTGACTCAAGGTGTTCACAGCAAAACATATAATTGACCTGGTGTTCGTCAGATACATCAACGATCCAATGATCTGTCTGTACAACATAGCATCAATCAATTCTGACGAAGTGTCAACCAAGAGCTTCAACTTTTTTTCCATAAGTGTATTCATGGATTTGCACTCCAGCATATCAAACCTCTTCAGTATTTCAACTGCATACTTCCCTTGGTTAAGGAAGATCTTCTCTAGGCTCTGCCAGACCTCAAGACCTAAGAAATAGTGCATTAGGCCAAGGTCTTTCATCTCAAATTCTATAGCGAGCTTCTTCTTACAATCAGTGATGAACTTTTCTTCTCCAGTTAGAAATAAGTCGTCCACATACAACAGCAATATAACAGGTTCATCATTCATAACCTTGAAGAAAAGGTTAGAGTCATCTTTACTCTTGGTAAAGCCCAAGCTCGTCAGAAAACTATCAATTCTTCCATACCAAGCTCTAGGAGCTTGTTTCAATCCGTACAGAGCCTTCTTCAATCTGCATACATCAGTCTTTTTGTCTTCTACTTCAAATCCTTGAGGTTGTTCTATATACACTTCTTCTTCAATGACAACATTTAAGAAAGTTGTTTTCACGTCCATCTGGTGTAACTTCCACTTCATCTTAGCTGCAAGGGCTATGATGGTTCTGATTGAAGTGTATCTGGCTACAGGAGCAAACGTCTCTTCATAGTCAATGCCTTCCTTTTGAGAAAATCCACGAGCAACAAACCTTTCTTTATATTTCTCAATACTTCCATCAGTAGCATGTTTTATCTTGTATAGCCATTTGGAAGATACCACATCATTGCTCTTCGATCTGGGAACTATTTCCCATACATCATTCTTTATAATGGATTGGTATTCTTCTGTCATGGCATCTGCCCATTCTTTCTTATGAATGGCTTCTTCAAAGTAAGTAGGCTCCTTCTCTAAGAGATCACACATCAAAGCCATATAACTGGAGAATGGCTTAGGTTTCTTGACTTGTCTCATGGTTCCTTCGAGGGCACCATACTTCTCTCCATCTTGAATAAGTTCCCTTGCCCAGGCTGGCTTTTTCTTGTGGGAGATCGTCATCTGGGGAGGTTCTTGAGATTCTATTATGTCATGATGTTCTAGAATCTCCTCATCAGGGGAAGTTATGACTTCCCTCACTGGTTCTGCAACTCTGGGAGCCACGGGTTCTTATTCATATACTTCTTCAAGCTGGCATCTTCTTGATTTCTTGAGTGTTGCATCTTCATCAAAGGTTACATCTTTGTTGATCTCAATATGATGGTAACCTGGTATGTATATTTTGAAGGCCTTGGAGATGTCACACTATCCAACAAATATTCCATTCTTTCCTGAAGGGTCCAACTTGGTTCTCTTCTCTTTTGGAACGTGTACAAATACTGGACAGCCAAATATTTTGAGATGGCTTACTTCTGGCTTCTTTCCGGAGAACATCTCTTCAGGGGTCTTGAACCCAAGTGCACTATGGGACAATCTATTATGTACATACACTATTGTTCTTGTTGCTTTTGCCCATAAGTGCATTGGAAGATCTTGATCATGGATCATAGTCTTCATTGCTTCCATTATAGTTATGTTCTTTCTTTCTGCTACACCATTTTGTTGTGGATTGTAGGGAGTGGTGAGCTCCCTCTTGATCCCGACATCTTTACAAAAGTTTATTAACTCTTTTGAGGTGTATTCTCCTCCATTATCTGACCTGAGTATCTTGATCTTTCTTTCAAAGAGATTCTCTATCAAGGCTTTGAATTCCTTGAATTTACCAAACACTTCATCTTTTGATTTCAAAAAGTAAACCCAGGTTTTACGAGAATAGTCATCAATAAAAGACACATAGTATACATACCCATTGATGGAGGTTGATGGCATTGGGCCACATACATCTGAGTGAATGAGCTCTAGGACTCCTGCTTTGTTGTCTCTCTTCGAGAAAGGGTTCTTGATGATCTTTCCTTGTGCACATCCGTTGCACACGCCTTCATGGTCAACCTTGAATTCTGGTAGACCTGTGACTGCCTTGCTTACATATGGTAATGCCTTGTATTTAATGTGAGCTAATCTTCTATGCCAAATTTCACATGGATTCTCAATGGAATGAGTCAAGGCTACTTCTGAGTGACCTTTTAGCTTATAGAAGCCAACTTCTTCTTTTCCAATAACAATTGCTTCTTCCATGGTTTTCCCTTTAGGCCACATAAGAGCTTCCCCATCTATGAAAGCAACTCTGAAGCCTTTCTTATCTAAAGCTGAGATAGAAAGTAAGTTCTTTGTTAAACCTGGTATCCTTCATCTTCATTGGGGTCCCTGAATCAAGTTTGTAATTTGATTCTCCTACTCCTTTGATAGGGTACTGGTAATCGTCTCCAAGTGTAACTTTATGGGGAAAGTTTTTTTCTGTAAGGCAGAAGAGAATGTCTCTTTGACCCATCATGTGCTTGGAAGCACCACTATCTATGAGCCAAGTGTCCTCATCAGGTGACACTGATCCTAAGAGGGCAGAGATTAAGACATAGTCTTCAATCTGTTCTTTTATCATCTTTGTGGGTGGATCTTCATCTTCAACTATATGGGCATGGTGCCTCTTGTCTCTCTTCTTGTATTCTTCTCTTCTAGCTGGGCAATTTTTAGCAATATGTCCCATCTTGTCACAATGGTAACATTGATAGGATGAGAAATCTTTTTCTCTTCTTTGACCTTTCTGAAACTTCTGAAATCTCCTTGGAGGGTGAGATTCTTTATGTATGAATTTGTTTGGGGGTTGAGACTCCTTATGTTGGTGAGTTTCTTTCTGGAAGTTAGACCTCTTCCTTCCTCCTTTAGTATGAGCAATTAGGGCTTGATCTTCATCTCTTGGTAGTATTGCTTCTCGATTAGCCACTCTTGCTTCTTCTTGAACGCATTCTTCCCAAAGACTGTCAAAGTGTAGTTTCTCCTTTCTGGCACAAAAATTTTGGATAAATGCATCCCAAGGTCTTGTGAGACCATTAAGGGTTGTCATTCTGAGTTCGTCTTCATCTAGAGTATCACCAATTGCTTCTAGTTGTTCCATGAATTGTGATATTCTAGAGAAATATTCTTGAATTGTTTCTCCTTTCTGCATCCTTGTACTTTTGAGTTGAGTTCTTAGATTCATCTTCCGGTTTATGTTCTTTCCTTCATACATTCTGGTTAGGGCATCAAACATTTCTTTTGGAGTCTTCTTTAAAGCCACCTGAGGAATCAAGTGATCTTTAGTAGAATCTACAATGATTCTTTTGGCCCTAACTGTGTCCTTTTGGTGTTTTTCTTTAGCAGCAGCATCGGTAGGTTCTAGTACATCTTCTTTAATGAATCTTGCTAGGTCATTCTCTTCAAGAATGAGTGCAATCCTATACTTCCAGGGACGGAAGTTTTCCACACCTTCTAGCTTGTCAACAAGCTTAGTGCTTCCAGACATCTTTACCTGGAGCTAGGAAAATGACCAGAAATTGAAAATGCTCAAAATTTAATTTTGAACTTACGAGGAGGTGCGCTTGGCCGAGGCGAGTAGCTTGGTACAGTTAAATATCAGAAAATCCAAATGTTTCCCCTTCAAACTGGACCAGCGGAATTCTGGACTAGTACTTATGGTACTGGTTCTGGTTTCCTGGTTTTCTAGTACTTTTGGTACTAGTCAAAACTAGGGTTTGACTTTCCGAAGTATCTGACCACTGAAAAGGTGTGCTCAAGGTGCCAAAGAGTTCCCTAGGCTAGGGCGCACCTTTCTAGATGGTTTTTAGGCTAATATTCCTCTTCAACAAAAAGCCCTAATTTTCTTGTACGGCAACAGTGACATTTTTCTTTATCCAGTGAAAGATGCTCTCTTCAGCGTAGCTCTGATTCCATGTTAAGGTTTAAGCTATTACTAGGTTTCTTTTCAATTTACTAGATTACCATAGCATAGATAAGATCACTGAGAGAAACATAATCACAAGATACACAACATTTATCCTAGGAAACCCTCATGGGGGAGAAAACCCAGCAAAACTTCCTTAATATAGATAGCCAATACAATGCCAAGACAATAAACCAAAACACTAGAGAATATCCAACAATAAGCAATGTGCCTCTCTCTTACTTCTTCTCCCAACTGCAGCTACCAAACTTGCACACTGGACGAGCGAATGAGTGAGTGAGATAATGACGCAATGGCTTCCTTTATTTATACAAACTGGCAAGTGCTAGAAAGGTGTTTCTTCACTAGGCAGGGCCGACTTGTCTTCTTAGTGGTTAAAACCACTATAATTAGCCTGGGGGCCGACTTCTCAAGTTGCATAACATATTTAGGGTTTGACCAATCCACAAAAAAGGATTCGGTCAATTACAATGCCCGACATGATCAATCCACAAAAGGGGATTAATCTAATGAAGAATAACTCAATAATAAATAGAATACTCTTTGCAATTACAATATTTCAACACCTCGAGTAGTGGAAAGACTTCCCAAATATATCGCAAGGTCACCTACACATGATTATCCCATTACTTATTGGGTTTTTGTCCTCTATTAGGGACTCATCCGCCTTGGATGTTAGGAGAGCTTCAGCTAGAAGCACCAATGTCACCCTAAGATAGTCCAACCTATCCCTCTTAGCATAGGCCATTCCCTGAAAGACATCCTCGGTCTCTGCATCGATACATTCACGATAGACGACAGTGGTGCTAGCTCTTCTTATTTATCATTCCAGTGCAAATTATTGTCTCTTCCCTTCTCTTCTCCTCTTCTTTCTCATAATGAGTCTAATTTTGTCCAGGGTTTACCTCTTGAGTTTACCCCTTTGTACTTCTTGTCCGTATCATTATTTTGTGTCTAGGAGATGCCTTTGGCACTCCTGCATTGCCACTTTGGTTGGTTGTAATTTCGAGTACCACTGACCTATTTTGGTCATTTATGGACATTAATATAATTCTTTCTTTCTTTCATTCTTTATTCTTATTGAGTTCAAATGCTTCAAGAATTTCATGAGACTTAAAATCAAAATGTTATTCAAGCACACAACACAATCATTACATTGGTCTAGAGGATAGCAAACAGAGCATAAACTGGAAAACTTAATGAAACCAGGACAATATGCCACAAAATGTAAAATTGAAGTGAATCCCCAAATGGATCAACCTAGAATTGATAGTTTGCATTTCATTTTGGATGACTCATAAAAAAACAAACATCTAACATGAAGCAAGAATTTAAGTTTCTAGATAATAGGATAGCTTCAACTGAGTAAGCTAAATGTTGGATTGACTTAGTTCAGAAGTAGATATCCTAACAACAAGTAGAAGTACATATCCTGGCAACATCGACAGTCATTCTCCAATGAGAGGCCATATGGGCAACCCTAAGGCTAGCCAGCGAGATTTGGAGAATCAACCAGTCTTGTGAGGTGTTGACAAAAGCCAAGGGGAACGTACAACCTTTGTGAGTCAAACCAAAAGTCAAGAGGAAAGAGATGTTATGTAAGTCTAATGCAAAAGTCAGGGGGAACATACAACCTCTGTGAGCATAGACAGTCTAGTGCAAAAGTCAGGGGGAACATACAACCTCTGTGAGCATAGACAAACTAGTGCAAAAGTCAGGGGGAACATACAACCTTTGTGAGCCTAGCCAAGCCTTGTAAGCCATGAGCAAAAGTAAAGAAATCTAGCAAAAGTTAGGTTGAACGTAAAATTCCCATGAGCTATGTTATCCCCTATCCTAGGGATAACTAAGGAGATTATGTCTCAAGGCCCACAGGTCCTAGACATGGAGTACCGAGAGCCCTATTGACTTGAGCTTGGCCCTAGAGGGCCCATCCTGTCTTCTTTAGCGCCTCCATTCTATCAGCAGCAGCAGCATCCATCCCATCGGCCTGGTTCTAAAGTAGCAATGGGTCTTGCTCCATGAGGTAATGAGTCTGAGTATCATGGTATGTGTCACTCTGATTCTCAAAGCATTTGAATATGTGCATTTAATTCTCTTTTGCTTCATGACGTTTGCTTGGACATTATGCCTTTTAACTTGTCCATACCTAGGGGGGGTGACAGAATGCCCTAGCAAGTTGGTTCCCTTAGGAGTGAGTTGCCACTGGGTGGGTTTATGAAAGGTCAACGTCCATTCCTTCCATACTTATCACTTTTCATCATCTTCCCTCTCATCTATCCCCTACATTGGTTCGGGCATTGGGTTTGCCAAGCTAGTAAGGGTTGTACCTTGCCTTGTGGGAAGAAGGGGCTAAAGGCCCAGAGGATAAAAGTAGCTAGCAAAAGTTAAAAGCCAAAGATCAAACCTTGAGATGCTTCGCCCAGGGATCCTCGAGAAAGCGATAAAAGGCTTCTCAACAAGAAAAAGGGGGGACCCATAAATAAAATAAAAAACTCAAGACCTAGTTGGTGGATAGGGATCTCATCACGAGCCAGCGTATTAGGTCCATGGGCATGTAGCGGTATGACACTACTATTCATCTGGTCACCACACCAGGGTAATGGCTCTTGGTGGCATAGCCAAGAGAAAGGGGTCTCATCACGAGCCAGCCTTCTCATCTCCGTGAAATGCTTGTGGGTAACGCTGTCACCACTGGCCACCACACCAGGGCAATGTCCCCCAGGGATTCTCTTGAAAGAAAAAGAAATAAGACAAAGAAAAAGGCTTTGAATGAGCTAGGAAACAATTGCATCCATGACAAGGTGCAGCTCACCCTCTTCAGAGGCACCCACAAGTAAGACCTACATTTCCCTGTCATCACTGCACCCCTTGCCCAAACATCCCCCACACCATCTCATGCACTTACATGACCTAGATTGGATTTCACCTAGGAACACCCCACACCTAAGGAGAATTAGCCCAATAGGATGTCCTGGAACCCTCTCCAAACCTAGCTTGTACAATAGCATAACGTCTTTGAGCACTTGTCTGGGAAAAGGGGGGTTTTATGCACATGTTTGGGTAACTTGATTATTAGATGTGATTGACATTGCTATGATCCCTGTGACTTATGAGCCCATGGAGGGCGTACTTGTTGCTGCAGGACCATGCCCGACGAACAGGTACATACGGGGAGATGATTAGCTCAGACCTCCATAGGGCTAAAAGCCCACCAGATGGATGTTGAGACCCCAGCCAGGGGCAGACAGATACCAGAGGTCACACAGTCACGTCAAAGTCTTACTGGCAAGCTTGTTAAGAGCAGAATTTCATGGTGGAATATTGCAAGTGATCATACATTATTAATGCAATAAAAGGAGATTGTTTGCTGGGGTTTTTCTCCCTATATAGGGTTTCCCTAGGGCAATGTGTTGTGATCTTGCATGCTGGTAAATTCTTATGATTATTGTTGTTCTGGTTTATGAATGATGTTAAACTAAGTTCAAAGTACAGTCAGAATTTAAAGAAGTAATTACAGTTTACAATCAAGCTCATAATTTAACACCTCGAGCAGTGGAAAGACTTCCCAAATATATCGCAAGGTCACCTACACATGCTTATCCCATTACTTATTGGGTTTCTGTCCTCTATTAGGGACTCATCCGCCTTGGATATTAGGAGAGCTTCAGCTAGAAGCACCAATGTCACCCTAAGATAGTCCAACCTATCCCTCTTAACATAGACCATTCCCTGAAAATCATTTTCAGTCTCTGCATCGGTACCTTCACAATAGACGACAGTGGTGCTAGCTCTTCTTATTTATCATTCCAGTGCAGAATAATGTCTCTTCCCTTCTCTTCTCCTCTTCTTACTCGTAATGAGTCTAATTTTGTCCAGGGTTTACCTCTTGAGTTTACCCCTTTGTACTTCTTGTCTGTATCAATATTTTGTGTCTAGGAGATTCCTTTGGCACTCCTGCATTGCCACTATGGCTGGTTGTAATTCCAAGTACCACTGACCTATTTTGGTCATTTGTGGACATTAATATAATTCTTTCTTTCTTTCTTTCTTTCTTTCTTTCTTTATTCTTATTGAGTTCAAATGCTTCAGGAATTTCATGAGACTTAAAATCAAAATGTTATTCAAGCACACAACACAATCATTGCATTGGTCTAGAGGATAGCATACAGAGCATAAACTGGAAAACTTAATGAAACCAGGACAATATGCCACAAAATGTAAATATGAAGTGAATCCCCAAATGGATCAACCTGGAATTGATAGTTTGCATTTCATTTTGGAGGACTCATAAAAAACAAACATCTAACATGAAGCAAGAATTTAAGTTTCTAGATAATAGGACAGCTTCAACTCAGTAAGCTAAATGTTGGATTGACTTAGTTCAGAAGTAGATACCCTGACAACAAGTTGATGTTATCTACTATTGTAGTCAATTTCAAAGATAATGATAACATAAGTCCCTTATCAGCAATGAACTTTCCAATTTGAGGTGAACCATTTATGATTTCACATACCCATTCTGGAGAATATCAACAAGCAACTACTAAGCTAAAGTTACGAAAGAAAAATCACCTTTCAAAGAGACCAAGTTTTAGAATTACATCAGCAAGATTGGAATTTGCCTTTCCAACAAGCTGAAAGAGCTTCTTGCGCTTCATAGTAAAAGTTCCTGTCTTCTCCATTCCCCGATTTAAATCTGTAAACTCTGCCACCATACCATCCACCTGAAAACAACATATCAATCGATTTCTGGCAGCTTCTTCCGTATGTATATGCTTTATCATTTACATGGATAACTTCAGGAAAAAGGCATAACCAACTTAGAAGACAATATACCTGTCGAACAAAGTAATCAAGAGCAATACTTTGTCCAAGAACACTTCCAATGGTGCGAATGCAATCAATATCAAACCTTTTCAGCATTATATAGTCATGACCATCCTGCATCCAGGTGTCAAGTGAGGGGTTCTCCACTATAGCATAATCTGCATACAGAAAAGTAAAACTTGAGCTCTTGCTTGCAATAGTTGAATCCCACAAACAAGAATGAAAAAAATTGATAGTGGATAAGAAAGCAATCCAAATTCTATTAATTCATATTTATCCTATTTAACTGTAACATACCCATCAGGAACAGCCTCTGTTCCAATTTTGAAAGGCACCAATTTATCTCTTTGAGAATACCTCTTGACAGAAAATTACCAGACCACATGTCCTTTAAACATAAAGATTCGGAGATCAAACATAACCCTGTAGTTATTAGGTGCCCACAGTCACTCCTAAGGTTTAATTTAAATCATGAATAATAGCATCTCAGCCTCTGGAGGCTTATTAGTTTAAAACAGTTTTGTTTCATGTAAAGACTATACCTATACAAAACAACTATATTAGGGTTTTCTATCTTTGAGAATTATAAATTGCCTTGGCCAAATGGAAAATAATAACCTCCATCAGCAAGTAAGCTATGAAAAGTATAATCAAAGGTTGGTTGATTAGGTAAAGTTTTTAATACGAAGTTATGCAGAGGCACTTTATAACCATATTTCCCTCTATAGGTTTCAAGCCTGCTAGAAGTATTAGGAAACTTGAGAATTTCACCTGTATCAATCAGAGAAATATAAAAATAATATCTACTCCAGAAATTCTTTCAAGAGTATTCTAACTGGGAAAACAAATTTTCAAGTAAAATCAACTCAATAATAAACCTTTCTGAAATCGAAAGTACAAGGTGCTTAAATGATCATAAAGCACCACACACAAATTGATGCAAGCGTTTGCACATCATTCAACAACTTTCCTAACAAAATCTGGAACAAATTTTCCAGCCAACTACATCTAGTAGTTGACACTGTCAAACATACATAGACTAGAGAGCCAATTCAATTATGGACAAAATTGCACTAAACCTAGAGTCTAGAACTTCAGAACCCCGCAGAACAGAAACCACCAAGGTAACAAATCTGCCACATGTGATGGGGATACTAGTACAGGTTTTGGAAACAGAACTTTCAAAGTTTCAGGAAACAGGGAAACTATATAATTGAATATTTAAACGACTCACGAATAAAGACAATGAGAACAGAACCAAAATTTGTTTTCCTATATTAGACAATAGTATATCAAAAAGTGATTACACCAAGTAACATAATTGATAACACAATAAAAAAGAAACCAAGAATGGAATCCTAACAGGGCATTTTATAGCAAACTTAAGCAAATTTTGAAATACCAAAAGCTAGCAGTTCTCTTCCTTTAATCTTCTCTTTTACCATTATTTTTTAGTTTGAAACACGAGGCCACCCATGCATCATTTGAAAAAATAATACAGACAAAATAACTCTCTTGAAGTATTGAAACATGATTTATGGCATATGCTTGAATCTGCTAAGAAATATCTGGAATGGCTATGGGGATGATTCCATAAAGAAAACATACAGGAAATATTTCCTTGACATTCCCATGTAGTTGCACCTGCTGCTGTAAAAGAAACATTTCCCGTACAGAAATGAAGAGGGACAGAAGTTTCAGTTATGTTGTACCAAACATATGAGGATGAATAATCAACTAAACTAAAACAACCAAGTAGTTTCCCGACCCTGAAGGTACATTTGTTTGGTAATATGATTCTCGAATCTCAAAATATACTTAAGTGTACAAATCGAGTACCTGAAGTGTAAGATTCAAGATTCTCAAAATATTCCTTATGCTATATGAGTCACTCCAGTTTAAGACTCGAGTACAGCCCAAAGGGTTCATTAGCTCAACCGGTTGTCACCAATGTTGCTGGGCATTTGGCTTGTTCCATGCCAGCAGGTGCCCAATTTGAATCCCCCTGGGTTAGGCACACTAGTATAAACCAACAGGTTTAATAAGGATGCCATCCACGAATGTGTGGAAGCATCCCTTGGATTTCCCCACAATGTTTTCCCTGGAAGAAAAGGTAAGACTCAAATACATCAACTGGTCCTACAAATGGATGTTGTGTGCTTTGCGGTATTACATAAGAGCCACTTGTATAATTAAATAGCAGATCCGCCAAGATTGGGCCTGTTATCACAGGATTTGTACTTGTGCAAAGCCCTCCACAAGATCCCAATCTTGTATAACAATTGGAGGTATCTACCACTGTCACCTAAGCAGATATTTCCCTCATTTTAGTGAAGGAAAGAGGTCCAACACAAGGGAGGCTTCACTGATGACCTCAAGGGATCAAGTAACCGGATTAGCCAAGCCTACAGCCCCATATCTTGGTCACTTAGATGCAATAGGCTAGGTTTAGGGGAAGGTGAAGGAAAAAATAGGTTGAATGAGGTAATTGGGCAACCTGTACGACACAATAAACTTTTCAATGTATAAAATCATCAATTACTAAGATATCTTGTATATCAATCACATTTAGACACAAGATATCACATAAAACCAATTGTTGTTGTAAAATTGCAGCAATAAACAAGTGTATATCAGCAATAAGTATTGTATAACAAAAATGCGAAAAACAACCCAGAAAATTAGCAATTGTACCTAAAATTTAGCATTAAACAAGTAGATTAACATCCAATTACTATACAACAATTATGAGCATTTTAAGCCACAATATTAAGTAATTATGCAACAATATATGCAAGCCCTAATGGCTGTAGCATTAAATTTATGACAGCAGCAAGAAAATCAATGGTCATTTAAAATGCTAGAGTACAATTAGCTAGCTAATGATGTCATAAATCCAAGTTAAGAAAGTTTTGAGTGTGTGTTTAATTTACGCTAGGGTTTCAACCATCACTTGTAATCAACAAGACTAGTGTTGTTTCTCTTTCTTGGGCAATGGAGTCAAGGAACACACCATGAAAATTGTTGGGTGCTGTTAGAATTTTAAGGGGAAAATAGACTAGCTAAGAACAGAAAAAATAATTTTAATTCTATTTTATTACTATAGTTCTATATCAGCAATATACTCAAAAACTAACAACAGAAATTATAGATCTTTACTTTAACAAAACAAAGAACAGATTTACCTGAGTACAATTAGCTTGCTAATGATGTCATAAATCCAAGTTAAAAAAGTTTTGAGAGTGTGTGTTTAATTTACGCTAGGGTTTCAACCATCACTTGTAATCAACAAGACTAGTGTTGTTTCTCTTTCTTGGGCAATGGAGTCAAGGAACACACCATGAAAATTGTTAGGTGCTGTTAGAATTTTAAGGGCAAAATAGACTAGCTAAGAACAGAAAAAATAATTTTAATCCTATTTTATTACTATAGTTCTATATCAGCAATATACTCAAAAACTAATAACAGAAATTATAGATCTTTACCTTAACAAAACAAAGAACAGATTTACCTGAGGTGTTTGTTGTTATCCTCTTTTCTGTATGCGCAGAAAAAGCTATAAGGGTCATGGATCAAACCCTCAGGGGTAGATCTCATCATGAACTTTTAAACAATTTTGCCAAGAAGAACTTTAGGGTGAAATCAGAAAACTGACCAGCATGCCAAACATCAAGAAAGAGGACTGAAACAAGAACACTACTGTCCAAACTAGTGGCTGAAAAAGAATGCCACTAACAGCCTTAACAAATCTGTCCAAGAATGTGAAACTGCTACAGCAAAAGACTGAAATAAATAGCAGTTATATGGCTGCCTCTTCCAACCCAGATTAGGTTACTAAAGCTGTAAGGTAGGGCAGCCTACAGGTGGCACCAGCAAGGCGAAAAGACAGCATACACAGGTGGCAGCAGCAAGTAGCATACACAGGTGGCAGCAAGCAGCATACACAGGTGACACTAGCAGCAAGGAGGGCAGCACCAGCATGAAGTGAAGGAGGGCGGCACCAGCAAGAAAAGGAGGGCAGCACTAGCAAGAAATTTAGGAGGGTGGCACAGCAAAAACCCCAACCAGCATCCAGAACCTGTGGCAGGATAAGGAAGACCCTTTAAGGTCAGCGGCTGCAAGGGACAGGGGAGGTAAACCCACGGAGGCCACACCAAGAGAGCCGCACCACTTTAATGACCTGAACAAGGGAGCCACAGCAAGACTGTCCTAAAGGAGGGCCACACCACTTAATAACCAGAGCAATAGAAGGAGCCGCAGAAACCTCAGACCAAACTTGGCTAGGAGGAGGAAGGATGAATGTGAGAGAGAGAGGAGAGGTCTCTCCTTTTTATAGTTGGGTAGGTAGGTTAGGGTTAGATAATTTAGCCCTAATTTTAGGGTTGGATTAAACAAAATAAATAAACAATTAATATTTTAAAATTAAAATATTAAATGTTTAAATTATAAAACAAGTCAAGGAACCAATAAACAAGGAGGCTAGCTTTCAAACTAAAAACCCACACAACAAATTAAGGGAGACGTAACTCAAGAAGGTAAGTTCTTCTTTAATGGCAGAATGTCCACAAAGTCTCATGATATAACTTATAAGTTTTTATCATCCCGGCATAAGAGGAATGTCGATGATGTGATCATCCCCTTCTTCTTAACTGCTCCTAGGTATCATTGACCATCCCGGGAGAGAAGAGGGTCACACATTATCTTGGCTTGGTACTTAACCAACAAACTGCATGGTCCGCGAGATTAGGATACCCTAGAACGCAACTACGGGCCCTAGATCAAAACTAGGGTCTTATCCACCAAGGTACACAACCAAGGATCAATCCAAGCACCGAGCAAGGATTCCCTGGAACACATCCAGGGGCCCTAGAACACATTTAGGGACTTATATCATCAAATTGCTTGGTCCCTAACCAAGAACCCCAGCAATACATCGGGGGCCCTCACTAGGGTCTTTTTTCATGGCTCTAACTGCTTGGTCCTAGACCAATAACCCCAGGAGTGTACTGAGGGGCCTAGATATTAGCTAGGGTCTTTGCCATCCTCCTGGAGAATGGCTCTTGCAGCTGCTTAATTTTAACACTCCCTCTCAGCAAGAGACACACTCTCAGCAACACCAAGCTTGTCTCGAAAGTACACAAACTTTGTCAATGACAGGGGCTTGGTCAAAATATCTACAGTTTGTTCCGCCGTCGAAACATATTGAATACTGAGAATGTTCTTCTGTACCATGTCTCGAACATAGTGATATCTCATCTCAATGTGTTTCGATCTATCATGAAACATAGGATTCTCGGAGAGCTTTATACAGCTCTGGTTATCACAATGAATTATTGTCAGTTCCAGCTCAGCACTAAACAAATCTGAGAGTAGCTTTCTGAGCCACATTGCTTCTCTACTAGCAGCACTTGCAGCAATGTATTATGCCTCTGCAGTGCTTTGGGCTATGGAGCCCTGCTTTCTTTTGGACCAAAAGATCATAGTTGAACCCAAACTAAAACAATATCCGAAAGTGCTCTTCTGGTCCACTGTACTGCCCATCAAATCTGAATCTGTATAGCCATGAAGCATTACACCTCCACTGGAAGTGTGTCTGAGCCCATAGGCTATATTCCCTCAGACATATCTGAGAATATGCTTAGCAGCAACCATATGAATGTGTTTTGGTTCACGCATGAACTAGCTGAGGGCATTCACTACGTAACAAATGTTTGGTCTGGTATGTACTAGATACATCAAGGACCCAATAATCTGACGATATACGGTAGGGTCTTTTGGATCTGAACCTGTAGCTTGATCATGTAACTTCTTTAGGTTAGAAATCATAGGTGTGGTCATGGACTTACAGTCCAGCATCCAAAATCTGTGAAGTACATCAACTGCATACCTGCTTTGTGAGAGAAAGATCTCACCATGTTTCTGCCAATCCTCTAAGCCAAAAAAGTAATGCATAAGACCTAAGTCCTTCATTTCAAACTCTATTGATAGCTCCCTCTTAGTCTGAGCTATCAGATGTTTCTCTCCAGTAAGGAACAAATCATCCACATATAAAACCAAGACAATAGGATGATTCTTCACAATCTTTATATAAAGATTAGGGTCTGCTATACTCTTGGAGAACCCAAGACTCTGAAGAAAACTGTCAATTCTTCCATACCAAGCTCTCGGAGCTTGTTTCAATCCATACAAGGCTTTCTTGAGTTTGCAGACATGGGATTCTTTCCCATGGATCACGAAACCCTCAGGTTGCTCGATATAAACCTCTTGCTCAACTTCACCATTAAGAAAGGCAGTCTTAACATCCATTTGGTGAAGTTTCCAATTAAAAACTAAAGCAAGAGAGATGATGATTCTGATAGAGGTATACCTGGCAACAGGACCAAAGATCTTGTCATAATCAATTCATTCTTTATGAGAGAAGCCACAGGCCACAAATCTAGCTTTGAATTTTTCAACACTGCCATATGTTGCATGCTTTATTTTGTAAATCCATTTAGAGGTTTCTATTGATTTGCCTTGAGATCTTGGGACCACTTCCCATACATCATTCTTCAATATTGACTCGTACTCTTCTATCATGGCATCCTTCCACACTTTATGTTTGGAAGCCTCATCAAAGCAGGAAGGTTCTGAGTCAACCACAAAATTCAACTTAGCTATCAAACCTGAGTATTTATCTGGCTTCTTGCTTTCTCTGAAAGTACCTTTAGGTGTTGCATGCTTTTCTGCTTCCTTTAAAACTTCACGGCACCATGTTGGCTTCCTTTTGACAAGAGGTTTCTCTAGGGGAAAGTCAACAGAATCCCTTATAAGATCCACTGAAGGCTCTTTGGCCTCCTCCCTCTACTCATTTGAAAGTTGTGAATCTGAAGGTTCTAGAGATGGAGCTTCCTACTCCTCTGTATCACATGGAAGTTCTCTGGAACGACGAAAAGCAGCTTCCACATGGAAGATCACATCTCTATTGACCTTTATGTACTTTTTCCCTAGTACATAGATTCGATATGCTTTTGAGGTCTCGCTGTACCCCACAAAAGTGCATTTCTTTCCAGGGAGCTCTAGCTTAGTCCTCTTTTATTTTGGTACATGAATGTAGAAAGGACTACCAAAAATTCTCAAATGATCAACTGAAGGCTTCTTACCGGTGAAAACTTCTTCTAGAGTTTTCTCTTCCAGGACTTTATGAGGACACCTGTTATGAATATAGACTGCAGTGCTTGCAGCTTCAGCCCAAAGAGACAATGGAAGATTATGATCATACATCATGGCTCTGGCTACTTCACAAATTGTCATGTTCTTTCTTTCTACAACCCCATTTTGCTGGGGATTATAAGGCACAATCAACTCCCTCTTAGTCCCAGAAGCCCAGCAGAGATCATCGTACTTGTGGGAGTCAAACTATTTTCCATTGTCTGTTCTGATTCTCAATAACATTCTTAAAATCCTGAAATTTACTGAAAGATTCATCTTTAGTTTTCAAAAAATAAATCCAAGTTTTACAAGAACAATCATCAATAAAAATGATATAATAAAGACAACCATTCCTGGAGGAGCAATCATAGGTCCACAGAGATCAGAATGAATAAGATCTAAGATACCATTAGTTTTTATATTACTGTGAGGGTAAGTTTTCTTTGTATTTTTACCAAGAGGACAGCCTCTACAAATACTATCATGCTCAAAAGAAAAAACTAGCATACATGTTACCATCTTTTGCAAACCTAGGAGAGAATTATAGTTGAGATGTCTAAACCTTTTGTGCCATAGTTCACAAGGGTTGATCATCTCATGAGCTAATGCTTGAATAACTTGACTAGTGACTTTGTAAAGTCCACCTTCTTGAGTTCCGATTGTCATGGTTGAGCTCATACTTTCATTTGAGGGCCACATAAGAGCCTTTCCTTTGGAGAAGGCTACTGAGTACCCTTTACTTTCTAGAACTGCAACTGAAATAAGATTTTTCTTTAATCCAAGAACATTAAGAATTTCTTCAATATGAAATACATTACCTGACTAAAGCTGAAAGGATGTTGATCCAATTCCTTTGATGGCATAAGTGCCATCATCACCCAATTCTACCTTCACATTGAACTTCTTATCTCGATAGTTCACTAAGTTCTGTTTGAAGCCTGTCATGTGCTTGGAGGCCCCATTGTCCACTAACCAAATTTCTTCTGATTTGGTGACAGTAC
Organism: Picea sitchensis; assembly: GCA_010110895.2. NCBI lineage: Eukaryota > Viridiplantae > Streptophyta > Pinopsida > Pinales > Pinaceae > Picea > Picea sitchensis. The sequence continues at coordinate 415,128 of SNQJ01S0000680.1, read as the reverse complement.
CGAAGAGAGCTGAAACAAGATAACTTTCTCTGTGTTGTTCTCGCTCTTTAGTAGCGGCTCTAATTCTCTTTCTTTGAGGCGCTTCTTCCTTAGTTGCAACTGAAGCATGGAACCTGCCTTTATGTTTCTGCTATGAAGGAGGGTTCCTGCAGTCTTTGCCTTTGTGCTAAGGAAACCTCTTCCATTTCTTGGCTTTGACTGAAAGAGCATGGTCTTTCACCGTTGAGGGTTCATTTCTGCTTTTAAGTCTACCCTCTTCTTCCAGCCAATCATGCCATAATCTATCGAAATTGGGTTAAACTTCTCTTTTGTTGACTGATGAGAGAAATGTCTCCCATTATTCAAGAAGACCATCTACTGAGGTTTGTACAAGGTCATCATCATCTACTACAACTCCAATTGTTGCAAGTTGATCTCTTGTTTGGGCAATTTTGGAAAAGAAGACAGAGATGGTTTCATCCTTTCCCATCTTTAATGTACGTAGTTGTTTCTTCAAAAACCTCTTCTGAGTTGGGGCCTTCTTTTCATATAGACTTGCTAGGGCATCAAATCATTCCTTAGTTGTCCTTAGATGAGCAATAAAAGGCATCATGATGTCTTTAACTGAGTCAAAAATGACAATCTTGGCTTTGTCTTGCCTTTTCTTATAGGCTGCTCTTCCTGCATTTGAAGTAGGTTCTTCCATCACCCTGGTAACCAGCTCATCCAAGTCACCTTCTTCTAGGATATTAAAAACCCTAGCCTTCCAAGCATTGAAGTTTGAACCCCCTTCAAGCCTATCTTCTGCTTTGACTGAAGATGAAGCCATACAGAAAACAAGATCTGATATAAAACAAGCTTACTGCTGATCTGCAAAACAAACCCTTAAGTGTGGATCTACGCAGGCTCAAACGTCTGCCACAATTGAACTCTTTTCACGCCCTAAGCTCTGATACCATGTTAGAATTTTAAGGGCAAAATAGACTAGCTAAGAACAGAAAAAATAATTTTAATTCTACTTTAACACTATAGTTATATATCAGCAATATACTCAAAAACTAATAACAGAAATTATAGATCTTTACCTTAACAAAACAAAGAACAGATTTACCTGAAGTGTTTGTTGTTATCCTCTTTTCTGTATGCTCAGAAAAAGCTATAAGGGTCATGGATCAAACACTCAGGAGTAGATCTCATCATGAACTTTTAAACAATTTTTCCAAGAAGAACTTTAGGGTGAAATCAGAAAACTGACCAGCATGCCAAACATCAAGTGAGAGGACTGAAACAAGGACACTACTGTCCAAACTCGTGGCTGAAAAAGGATGTCACTAACATCCTTAACAAATCTGTCCAAGAATGTGAAACTGCTACAGCAAAAGACTGAAATAAATAGCAGTTATATGGTTGCCTCATCCAACCCAGATTAGGGTACTAAAGATGTAAGGTAGGGCAGCCTACAGGTGGCACCAGCAAGGAGAAAAGACAACATACACAGGTGGCACCAGCAAGTAGCATACACAGGTGGCAGCAAGCAGCATACACAGGTGACACTAGCAGCAAGGAGGGTGGCAGCAAACAGCATACACAGGTGACACTAGCAGCAAGGAGGGTGGCACCAGCAAGAAGTGAAGGAGGGCGGCACCAACAAGAAAAGAAGGAGGGCGGCACTAGCAAGAAATTTAGGAGGGCGGCACCAGCAAAAACCCCAACCAGCAACCAGAACCTGCGGCAGGCTTAGGAAGACCCTTTAGGGGTCAGCGGCTACAAGGGACAGGAGAGGTAAACCCACGGAGGCCACACCAAGAGAGCCGCACCACTTTAATGACCTGAACAAGGGAGCCGCAGCAAGACCGTCCTAAAGGAGGGCTGCACCACTTAATAACCAGAGCAATAGGAGTTGCAGAAACCTCAGACCAAACTCGACTAGGAGGAGGAAGGATGAATGTGAGAGAGAGAGGAGAGGTCTCTCCTTTTTATAGTTGGGTAGGTAGCTTAGGGTTAGATCATTTAGCCCTAATTTTAGGGTTCGATTAAACAAAATAAATAAACAATTAATATTTTAAAATTAAAATATTAAATGTTTAAATTATAAAACAAGTCAAGGAACCAATAAACAAGGAGGCTAACTTTCAAACCAAAAACCCACACAACAAATTAAGGGAGACGTAACTCAAGGAGGTAAGCTCTTCTTTAATGGCAGAATGTCCATAGAGTCTCATGATATAACTTGTAAGCTTTTATCATCCCAGCATAAGAGGAATGTCGATGATGTCATCATGCCCTTCTTCTTAACTGCTCCTAGGTCTCATGGACCATCTCGGGAGAGAAGAGGGTCACACATTATCTCGGCTCGATACTTAACCAAGAAACTGCATGGTCCTAGACCAGGATACCCCAGAACGCAACTGGGGGCCCTAGCTCACAACTAAGGTCTTATCCACCAAGGTACACAACCAAGGATCAATCCAAGCACCGAGCAAGCATTCCCTGGAACACATCCAGGGGCCCTAGAACACATCTAGGGACTTAAATCATCAAACTGCTTGGTCCCTGACCAAGAACCCCATCAATACACTGGGGGCCTTCACTAGGGTCTTTTGCCATGGCTCTAACTGCTTGGTCCCAGACCAAGAACCCCAAGAGTGTACTGGGGACCCTAGATCTTAGCTAAGTAACTGCTTGGTCCCAGACCAAGAACCCCAAGAGTGTACTGGGGACCCTAGATCTTAGCTAAGGTCTTTGCCATCCTCCCGGAGAATGGCTCTTGCAGCTGCTTAATTTTAACAGGTGCAAGAGAGATGAAGATCAAGCTAGGGCATATAGCCTCATAAACCCTAACCCCAACTTCTTGAAAACAAACCCTAGGGCATATAGCCTCATAAACCCTAGGTGTTGTTTTCTTCTCTAACCTCTAGCAACAAGATTTCAAGTGGACTAGATCAAGCCCTAGGGGGATAAAGCCTCTTAATCCCTACCACTTAAACTAGCCGAGACAAGAACCCTAGGGTATGAACACTCTTAAGTCGTAGAAGAAAGTCTTAATGCTTCAACAATTAACGATAAATGAGAGTAGGGAGGGGTATAAAGCCTCTTAATCCCTCCTAGGGTTTCAAGCATACAAGGTAAAATGCAACAATAAAGCCACTAAAAGAGCATTTACCAAAATATACCACAAAAGCAATAAACTGGACGAAGAACACTTACTAGGTCAAGCACATGCATGAGGAAACCCTAATTCACCATCCATTTATCAACAAGAGAAGCATCCAATAAATCTTCCTTCAAGTGGTGTGCACTAGTATTCCTAGCGAAAAAACAAAAGAGAAGAGACAAGTATAGGTGTTTCTCACAAGTGTAAGAGTGATGATGAATAAGTTTGAGTGTTTTCTCTATTTATATGAGGTAAGCAAGCACTACTTGTCCACATAATTGAGTAAAACAACAATAATCCATGCTAGAAGTGGGGCCGACCCCTCAAAATAGCCTCTACAACGATAAATTATGCAAATAATACATCATAAGGTCACACGTGTGATGAAGTCAAGCCCTCAAGAGGGTCAAGGAGGCTTTCCAAGGCCACATGTCATCATCAAGTAGTGTAGGTGAGGTGGAAGACCATCATCAAGTGCCCTATCACATCTCAAGTCATCATGTGGTATCCAAGTGGCAATCAAACCCCAACAACATCAAACCCTAGCGTATGATGTCATCGTCAAAAGGGCCCAGAGTCCAAGGTGGAGAAGACAGCATCCAAAGTGGAGAGGGGTGAGGGGTATATACTATATCTCATCTTTGCATGTTATCCAACCATTCACCAGTGTAACATCCTCCATCCAATGCAAAACAATCTTTGGGGTACAATGCCCAGGATGTGGGTTTCTTGCCCTCTGTGTGCCATCATGACCATATCTAGCAAATGCAAGCCCATATGTCCGTCGACCAAGGCTTGAAAGATGTGAAAGTCTCTGTCTGAGTATGTCAAGCCATCCAATGACTCAACACTCTGCATCACATATGCCATATCCTATAAACAGATGCACAACATCTTGGGTGAAAATAGGGGACGTCCCTCAAAGAACCATGTCAGGTGCATCCCAATCAAATCAAAGTATGGAATCAAGTAAGACCAATGTTCACAAGGCATAAGAGCCCTTAAATCATATAGAGTAAATGTTACTTGACATAGAATCCATGTAAACAATTCACATCAAGTATCCCCTTCAAACTTCACATTAGCTCAAGACTTTATGTAAGTTGGCAAGTTTAAGTATGGGAGGACCATCACTAGACCCTATTAGGTGTGCCAACCAAAGCGGAAAAGAAAACACCCAGGTAGAGGGATACGTCCCGAGGGAAGCAGGAAAGAAAAGAACCCTTCAAGAGTAAGTGTGATAGTGAAACGTGTTGGGCTTACTTCATGGCTTATGGAATCATTTGGTCTATTTCTATGAGAGCCTTTATGGAGGGTGTGCTTGCTCGAGTTACCTCTTTCTGGGCGCTACGTTTTTTCAACCCCTTAATATGCCTTTTGTATTGTCCTTTTATTAATTTGCAAGTCCCCTTTATAAGGTTTCAAGCATTAGCATTTATTGCTTTGGGACTAGGGCGAACACGGAAAGGGTAGAGCTCAATTATGAACTGGCTTTTAAAAATTAAAAGTCCTTGTTACACATTTTTTTCTTTCTTTTATAATATTATTTCTTTATTATTTTTATTAGCAACTACAATCAACCTCTGGGCCTTTAGCCCCTCTTCTCATGAGAGAATGAAACATGACCCATTACCAAAGTTTAGTACACTGTGACAAGCTCCAAAATGGTAAGTGTTAAGTATGGCAAGGAAACGGAACATTACGCTTGTGAGGGCCCCCTAGTTATACCCCTTTTCTTTGGGGGTGACAACACGGGACTAGGGTACAAATGATGGCCACCAAGTTGAAACAAGGAAACAAACATAACTTCTTGAGCTTATGATTCATTATCCAACTCCAACCAATGATCCTCATTCACATGCCTAGTATATTAAGCACAACACTCTATATCAAAGAAGGACTAATGTACCTCATCGTGACGTTGACTCACCATCTCCCAAAGACTGTGTTGATTGGATTTGATGAGCTTTGTTGATCAAGAGCGAAAGAGGCATTTGAGGGTGGTTGTTGGGCTACCGTGAGTGGGCTTGTTGATCATCATCATCATCGAGATCACCGTCTTCATTGTGGGCCATGAGACATGATCTCCTCCAGTTACACCTAAGCATGGATTGGGTAACATCTGGCTCCAACATGGGGACATGTGCTCGCCGTAGAGCACATGAGATCCTCCGCATCTTTAGCAATCAAGGGCCTGTAGCCTATAACCACTTCTAACAACACTAGCACATTAGTAGTAAAGGCGGGGGTTATGATCCACCTATGTTATTATAATAAAACCGTGCTAAAAAGAAAAATTTTGGCATTTTCATCAATATATCATTTGTTTCTTCTTTTTCAATAATACAAACATTGAACTAAATTATCATGAATGCATAGCAAGGCAGTGAACAATACAAAAGAATGCAATAAATCAAGCACACAAATGACCTATCTAGCCTACCTACCTACCCTAGGCTAAGCCTAAGGGGTCAAGTTCCCTCTAGAAAATAGGGTTTTAGAAAGTATCCATTAACGAGTAATGGTAGCTTCTCTCCCCCAGGGGCAACCAAGATGAAGGAGTTAGTACCAGCCTCACCCTCAATTTGGTAGGCTTCGATCCATAAGCTATCAAACTTCTTATGCATTCCTGGTTTCTCCTTTCTCTTGTACCACATTAGCATAAGGTCACCTTCATTGAAATTCCTCTGTCTTGCTTTATGATCAAATGTTCCTTTAATCTTCTCTTGATTCCTTGCCATTTGATCCAAAGCATTCCTCCTGGATTCATCCATTTCTATAAGTTGGTCAATCCTCCCCTGCAATGCCTCCTTATCAACGATATACTATTGTGCAAATTGGAGGATAGGGATCTAGAGGTTGACGGGTAGCTTGGATTCCAATCCATAAACTAGCTCAAACGACGTTTTCCCTATGGAAGTCTTAGTTGTGATACGCTCTGCCCATAAGGCATACTTGATCTTACTATCCCAAGCCTTCTTGTTTTCACTGACAATCTTCTTGATAATATTCATCAAATTCTTGTTGCTAGACTCCATCGATCCATTTACTTGGGGATAGTAGTTATATCAGTGAGATAAGATGATTCCATACTTAAATCAAAAATTTGCTAAAGCAAGGAAGCTGAAAGCCTTTGAGTTATCAGTTGTGATCTTGGCAGGGGCACCAAACCTTGTTATTATTCTATCTTCAAGAAAACTCATCACGACTTCCTCAGTTGCCTTTTTCGTTGGGATGGCTTTTGCCCACCTAGTGAAATAGTATATAGCAGTCAACACCCAACGATATGCGTTGCTAGAGTTGTCCTTAAACTCACCAATGAAGTCTAAACCCCATTGTTGAAAAGGTGTCTCAACAATGACTGGCTTCAAAGGCAAGGCAAGCAATCGTCGTTTTCCTGTAAAGAATTGGAAAGGCTAGCAAGACCTAACATATTGATGAGTACCAATGAACAGTGTAGGCCAATAATAACCAACTCTCAAAATCTTATGAGTGGTGGTGCAAGCAGCGAAATGTCCGTCACAATACCCTAAATGGAATTCCTTAATCAACCTATCGGCTTCATCTTTGGTCACACATCTAAGGATAATTCCATCAGGGTTCTTCCATCCCAGACCATCTTCGATCAAACAATATTTCATAGCTTTCAACCTCAAGGCTCTTCTCTTATGATCTACCAAGTGGTCGGGGCATGAAAGGTTCTTCAAGTAATATATGATGTCAGAATACCATTCATCGTGTTTTAATTCGCCCACAACTACATTGATTTGATCATTCTCTCCCATTCTTATGGCTTCCTCATTACTTTACGCCAACATTTTGGCCAAGCCTTGTCCTTTAATGATCTTAGTGGGCTTAATCTCTAGATCATATTCTTGAATCTTTGATACCCACTTCTCCCTAGTCCAAGACAATCTTGTTGGGATAGGACATCCTTGACAGTGAGGTATGGCACATATGCTTCAATTTTATTGTAGCCAACATAGCTTCTAAAGTGCTTCAGAGATTTGACAAGGGCATACGCTTGCTTCTCAGCAATCGAATATTTCAACTTGGCATCTCTAAGGGTTTTTCTCACGAAGGCAATGGGTTGTTCATAATCATCCTTGTGATTTTGTAATAGCACTTTGGCTATAGTGTCTTGAGAAGCAAATGAAAAAATTATGAAGTCACGAGAATAGTCGGGGCTAACTAAAACAGTCGTTGTGGTAGTTGCTTCCTTAATATCTTCAAAGGATCTTAAATTGTCCTCGTCCCATTTGAACAAAGCATCTTTCTTTAGTAAGGCATTCATTGGCTTGACCTTTTCGGCAAAGTTCGAGATAAATATCCTTATAAAGTTGACCTTACCAAAGAATGATTGCAAGAACTTCTTGTTAGTCAGGGGATGAATCTTCTTAATGGATTCCACTCTCTCTGGATTGACTGAAATACCTTCTTTAGAAACCACATGGCCTAACAAATTTCCTTTGTCAATGCCAAAGATAGCCTTCTTGGAATTCAGGGAAATACCATACTTCCTACAATGCTCAAATATCCTCCTAAGGTGCGAAACATGTGCGTTCCTTTCCTTAGAAACAATTGTTAAATCGTCTTGGTATATCTCTATGATTTTCCCTATAAGGTCCCTAAAGGAAAAATCCATTGCTCTCTGGAATGTGGATCCAGCATTCATAAGGCCAAAGGGCAACCTAAGTACATAAAGGTTCCCCAAGAACAGGTAAAGGTGGTCTTGAGTTGGTCCTCTTCCTTTACCAAGACTTGGTTATATCCAGAAAAACCATCCAACATTGGCATCATTCCGGTATCGGTGACTCTTTGTAACAAATGTTCCAAGTTGGGAAGGGGTTAACTATCCTTTAGCGATAATTGGTTGAGGATTCTAAAGTCACACACAATTGAATATCTCCACTCTTCTTTTAGACAACAACCAAGTTAGACATCCAAGAGGAATACCTAATAGGGGCTATGATCCCAGCGTCAACCATCTTCTGAAGTTCCTTTTGAATTTGAGGAACTAACTTGGGTTAAATATGCCTTAGCTTTTGCCTAAATGGTTTGGCCCCTTCTATGGGAATAGAGTGATGAATAACATCACCTCTATAAGCTTTTAGATCATCGTAATTCCAAGCAAAAATGTCTTTATACTCTCGAATAAGGCTTAGTATGCCATCTCTCTCGGCCTTGGTAGTTCTCTTTCCTATCTTTACCATCCTTGGCTCATTCTTCAGGCCGAGATTGGACTCAAAGGCTTCGTCAGATTCATCTATGACAGGCTTTCCCCTGTACATGTCATGTCTATCAAACATTCTTTCCAAGGGGGAAAACCCTCTTGGGTGAGTATCATTCGGCAAGTCTTCGACTTTCAAGTTCATAGATTCAGCTAGGAAATTTCTTTTAAAGTCGGAGAACTCCCTACTACTTTGCAAGAAGCGAAGGATTTGGGCATCATCATTGAAAACTTGTCGATGCTCTAGATTATCAGGGACAGATGACCTAAAAAAAACTTCCATTTTGCATAAATCATGAAGGATCTCCTCACAAGATTGTAGAGTGGTTGTAGAAACAACTAACATATCGGCGACATAGTTCTTCTCTCTCAAAACAACATTAATTGAAAAGGCATCAAAGAGCTCTACAGTGTCCCAAACTGAGTTCCTATATCTACTCAACCTTTCATTCTTGGCGGAAAATTTCTATTTTATTTGGGAGACAACCAAGTCAGAATCCCCTTTGACCTTTAAGCACTTAATATTTCTGTCAAGGGCCAAATCCCTATGAGCAAGGCTTCATATTCGGCAATGTTGTTAGTACAGTCGTACTCAAGCCTATAGGAGAAAAAGGTGGCCTCTTTAGAAGGCGCGATGAGGACAATCCCAGCATCAGATCCTGAACCAAAGTGAGCACCATCAAACTCTAAAGTCCATATGTCACTTGTGTTTTGACATTCTTCTACTTGAGTTGCAGGATCAATGGCGTAGAAATTTCCTATTTTGTCATCCATATGCATTATCTCGTCCATGGGATTTTGGGGGGCTTCGACTTGGTATTACACAATAGGTTCTTTGTAGAGGGTGACGAAACCTCCTTCAGGGTGAGGGATGGTGGCATATGATAGATCCATTTGAAGGCTACCTCCCAAGGTTCCAGCCCAATCTCTAGATAATAACATTCCCCAAACATCAGGTACATCAATTACTACAACAACCATAAGGAGGGAGAAATCGAGAAAGGCATCCAAGCTAACCTCAAGGTCCTTGATGAGGCCACAAACAGGAATGGCTCGAGAATCAATACCACATACACTCCTATAGGGTCGTGTAATTTCCAAGTTAAGTTGATTCATAACTTTCAAGGACATAACGTTGGTGGCAGCACCTGATTCAAGCATGTAATTATGAAGGATGAGTTCATTTACCACTAGCGAGATGAAGAAAGGCGCATGCTTCCCATTTTTTCTTCGAAGACTTGCAACGTGGAGAACTACAGGGAGATCTTCTTCTTCTTGACAATCAAGAGGTCTATCAATGTTGGGCTCTTATGAAGGTACTGACTCATCTTGAAGGTTTGAAGATTCTTCACCCCTTGGTTTTTGGGGGAGCACAAGGTCACTGACTTTGGTAATGCTCGGTTTACAATCATTATCCTCTTTGTGAACAATAAAATTAGTACCCTTCTTTGGAAGACTCATCCCCTCCCTTGGATTCCTCACTTATGTTTCTTAGAAGTTGTGCCTTAGCTCTCCCAGTGGCTTTGACCTTTTCAAGCTCCCATTGCTTTGTTAAAATAGGGAAGGTTTCTTGGGAGGTAGTGTCAACACAATTAAGGTCTCGCCTGAAACGGTTGCACTCCCTTTCAAGAGCATCGGTCTTAGCGATAAGAAGTTTTTGGTCTTGTTTGACTTGTCTGAATTGATGACTCATTTTTTCAGAATGATTGTCTAGTTTGAAAGCAACCAAGTCAGCTTCTATCTGGGAGGCGAGTTCTTGTGCTTCAAGGAGAGACTTAGGAGACTTATCCTTTAATAGGAAACCAATTTTCCCTCAAAGGGAGTGAATATATTTCATTCGGATAATTTCTTCTCCAAGCTCAAAATTATCAAGGAAATCTCCTATTAAAGCATCAAATCTAGCATTGAATTTACTGTCAAGCTCTTGATATCCCTTCGTAATGTGGCAAAGTTTAGAAAAACGCAAGGCACCATCTTTCTCAACCCCCCATTTCTTCAAAAAGATACACTCAAGTGCTTCCCATGTCTTTATGCTTTTGCAAGGAAGGTTGTTACACCATAACCTAGCATCCTTTACTAATGAAGCAGAGAAGAGTCTCGTCATTACATCATGTTGTTCATAGTGCACATTGTGCAAGCCAAGGGAACTATAGAAATTATTCAAATGCTCCTCAACTAAGATATCATTGTTAACAGAGAACGTAGGGAGCCAAGTATTAGCATCACCAGGAAGAGTATGGGGAAAACCTTGGATTCCAATCATGTCCAGGGGTATAAAGTTATTGGTATTCCATGGTTGAGGAGCCATTTGGAATATGGGTTGATTAGAGGTTTGATTGTTCAAATATATCTTTTTGCGGGTTCTCATAGGTGGAATCACCAAATGAGTTTCTATAAAGAAAGATCATCAAGAGGTAAAGGAAGGGATTCTTCCATCAGTGGAGTTGCCAGGTAATCTTGTAAGAATAGGCCTTGAGGCAAGCTTACCAAAGAGAAGTTGTAGGGAGAATGACTCAATCCTCCCCAATGACGGCGCCAAAATGTTATCACAGGATTTTTACGTGTGCAAAGCCCTCCACAAGATCACAATCTTGTGTAACAATTGAAAGTATCTACCACTGTCACCTAAGCAAATAGTTCCCTCGTTTTAGTGAAGGAAAGAGGTCCAACACAAGGGAGGCATCCCTGATGACCTCAAGGGATCAAATAGCAAGATTAGCCAAGCCTACAGCCCCCTATATTGGTCACTTAGATATGATAAGCTAGATCTAGGGGAAGGTGAAGGAAAAAATAGGTTGAATGAGGTAATTGGGCAACCTATATGAAACAATAAACTTTTCAAATGTATAAAATCATTAATTACCAAGTTATATTGCATATCAATCACCTTTAGACACTAGTTATCACATAAAACCAATTGTCGTTGTAAAATTGCCAATAAACCAATATATATCAGCAATAAGTATTTTATAACAACAATGGGAAAAACAACCCAGAAAATTAGCAATTGAACCTTAAAATTTAGCATTCAACAAGTAGATTAACATCCAATTGCTATACAACAATTCCAAGCATTTTAACCCACAATATTAAGAAATTATGCAGCAATATATGCAATCCCTAATGGTTGTAGCATTCAATTTATGACAGCAGCAAGAAAATCAATGATCATTTAAAGCGCTAGAGTACAATTAGCTTGCTAATGATGTCATAAATCCAAGTTAAGAGTGAGTTTTGAGAGAGTGTATGTTTAATTTACGCTAGAGGTTCAACCATCACTTGTAATCAACAAGACTAGTGTCATTTCTCTTTCTTGGGAAATGGAGTCAAGGAACACACCATGAAAATTGCTAGGTGCAAGAGAGATGAAGATCAAGCTAGGGCATATAGCCTCATAAACCCTAACCCCAACTTCTTGAAAACAAACCCTAGGGCATATAGCCTCATAAACCCAAGGTGTCATTTTCTTCTTTAACCTCTAGCAACAAGATTTCAATTGGACTAGATCAAGCCCTAGGGGAATAAAGCCTCTTAATCCCTAGGACTTAAACTAGCCAAGACAAGAACCCTAGGGTATAAACACTCTTAAGCTCTAGAATAAAGTATTAATGTTTCAACAATTAATGATAAATGAGAGTAGGGGGAGGGATAAAGCCTCTTCATACCTCCTAGGGTTTCAAGCATACAATGTAACATGCAACAATAAAGCCTCTAAAAGAGCATTTAGCAAAATATACCACACAAGCAATAAACTTGAAGATGAACACTTACTAGGTAAAGCGAATGCATGAGGAAACCCTAATTCACCATCCATTTATCAACAAGAGACAAGCATCCAATAAAAATCTTCCTTCAAGTGGTGCACATAGGTACTCCTAGCGAAAAAGAGAAGAGAAAACACAAGTATAGGTGTATCTCACAAGTGTGAGAGTGATGATGAATAAGTTTGAGTGCTTTCTATTTATATGAGGTAACCAAGCACAATTTGTCCACATAATTGAGTAAAACAATAGTAATCCATGCTAGAAGTGGGGTCGACCCCTCAAAATAGCCTCTACAATGATAATTATGCAAATAATACAACATAAGGTCACACGTGTGGTGACGTCAAGCCCTCAAGAGGGTGAAGATGGCCTCCCAAGGCCATGTCATTGTCAAGTAGAGCAAGTGAGGTGGAAGACCATCATCAAGTGCCCTATCACATCTCAAGTCATCATGTGGTGTCCAAGTGGCAAGCAAACCCCAACATCATCAAACCCTAGTGTATGACATCATCATCAAAAGGGCCCAGAGTCCAAGGTGGAGAAGACAACATCCAAAGTGGAGAGGAGTGAGAGGTATCTCTCATCTTTGCATGGTATCCGACCATCCACTAGTGTAACATCCTCCATCCAATGCATAACAATCTCCAGGGTACAATGCCCAGGGTGTGGGCTTATTGCCCATATGTGTGCCATCATGACCATATCTAGCAAATGCAAGCCTATATGTCCATCGTCCAAGGACCAGAATATGTGAGAGTTTGTTTCTAAGTATGTCAAGCCATCCAATGACTCAACACTCTGCATCACATGTGCCATATCTTATAAACATATGCACAACGTTCTGGGTGAAAGAAAGAGATATCCCTCAACGAACAATGCCAGGTGCATCCAAACCAAATCAAAGTATTGAATCAAGTAAGATCAATGTTCACAAAATATAAGAGCCCTTAAATCATATAGAGTAAGTTGTTACTTAACATAGAAGCCATGTGAACAATTCACATCAAGTATCCCCTTCAAACTTCACATTAGCTCAAGACTTTATGCAAGTTGGCAAGTTTAAGTATGGGAGGACCATCATGAGACCCTATTAGGTGTGCCAACCAAAGCAAGAAAGAAAAGACCCAAGTAGAGGTATACATCACGAGGGAAGCGGGAAAGAAAAGAACCCTTCAAGAGTAAGTGTGATAGTGAAACGTGCTAGGCTTACTTCATGGCTTATGGAATCATTTGGTCCATTTCTATGAGTGCCTGTGGAGGGTGCACTTGCTCTTGAGTTACCTCTTTCTAGGCGCTACGTTTTTCCAACTCCTTAGTCTGCCTTCCATATTGTCCTTTTATTAATTTGCAAGTCCCCTTTATAAGGTTTCAAGCATTAGCATTCATTACTTTGGAACTGGGGCAAACGCAGAAAGGACAGAGCTTAGGTATGGACTGGATTTTAAAAGTCCTTGTTACCCATTTCTTTCTTTCTTTCATAACATTCTTTCTTTATCATTTTTATTAGCCGCTACAATCAACCTCTAGGACTTTAGCCCCTCTTCTCATGAGAGAATGAACCATGACCCATTAACGAAATTTACTACACTGTGACAACCTCCTAGATGGTAAGTGTTAAGTATGGTGGGCAAACAGAACATTACCATTGTGAGGGCCCGCCAATAATACCCCTTTTCCTAGGGAGTGACAACATGGGACTAGAGTACAAATGATGGCCACCAAGGTGAAACAAGGAAACAAACATAACTTCTTGAGCTTATGATTCATTATCCAACTTCAACCAATGATCCTCATTCATATGCCTAGTATATTAAGCATAGCACTCTATATGAAAGGACTAATGTACCTCATGATGACACTAGCTCACCATCTCCCAAAGGTTGTGCTAATTGGTTGTGATGAGCTTTCCTGATCAAGTGTGAAAGAGGCATCTGAGGGAGGTTGTTGGGCTGCCATGAGTGGACATGCTGATCATCATCATCATCGGGATCATTGTCTTCATTGTGAGCCATGAGACATGATCTCCTCTAGTTAACCCTAAGCATGGGGGGGCTAACAGGGCCTACATAAGAGGTATGGAAGAAATTAGTATATATAAGAGTATCACACGATACTATTACCTTCTAGGTTATTTGAACATATTCTCGTGATCTTCTAAGAGTTGTGGAACTCCTCACCAATTGGGATCTGGAACAGTACTCCTAATGCATGATAATATTCACTCATCTTGTGTTATTTATCATACACCAGTTATTTTATGGTGTAATATGGGCTATTTTTCGATTATTAAGTAATTATTGGGATCAGACTCTCCATTTTACCTCAAACCGGAGACAGTTAAGCATGTTATGTGGAATTACAAAGTTGGCAGAGAAATTTGGGCAGGGAATGCTACTGAGTACAATGTTCTCTTAGTTTCTCCTGTTTATGGAAAAGGAATCATGTTTAGGGACAAATGGATGGTCCAGTAGGCACCAGACTCTATGGGTTGTGATCATACTGACAAGCATCTCTTTCTTATGGAAAAGATGGTTCGAGTAACTTTCTATGACATGCATAATAAGTTTTAACCTAGGTGAAGTTTCCACATTTAGATCGGGTCTAGCTATACATATTGCAGTAAGGAATGTCAATTTTAGGAAAGATATAGATACTCTTTAAGTTGGGGCAAAAGCAAACATCGTATCACTCCTTGCTTATGTAGGAAGGGGAATCTTATTTGACCACTCTTTAGTTCCTTGATGTAACACTCTTGATTTACATTTGATGATAAAAATATATTACGTATCTATTTTTTTGAAGTCCGCGGGCCTAATATTAAATAATCATGTTGATCGCCTCTCCAACACAGGTAGTCCACTCCATGTGCCATGAAGAGATGCATCGTCAGATGCAAATTTGTCAAAGACTTTGATTCTACAGAGCATGTTTGGCCCCAGCACTTCTTTTTGTAATTGGAATTTCCACACCCCTGCGTGGGTTAATAATGTAATAGGTCTGCATGAGTCATGTCTAGGTCAGTTACCTTGGGATCGGTTCACTGGGACAGTTCCTTTCACCGAGGGTTTTTAATCCTCAAGTTATCAATTGGGCTTTTCAACCTTATTGATTTCCCTTGAGTTTTACCCTCACACTTGCAATAATTCCTCCAAAGTGGTGAACGGCGTTCTAGTGGAATTATCTTTTGGTAACTATTATAGGGAATCATGGTAAATGACCATGCAAGACATCTTAGAAAGTTTCGCAGAATTCCGTCGCGTCTAAGTTAGTTTTTTTTAATTAATTAATTTCTAATTAAATTTCCCTAAGTTTGGAAGTTTAATTATTTAATTAATTAATTATTTTTGAGCAAATATTGCAATAACTAGGTCCTTGGACTTTTGATAGGGGTATTTGTGCTCNGTCTAAGTTAGTTTTTTTTAATTAATTAATTTCTAATTAAATTTCCCTAAGTTTGGAAGTTTAATTATTTAATTAATTAATTATTTTTGAGCAAATATTGCAATAACTAGGTCCTTGGACTTTTGATAGGGGTATTTGTGCTCAAAAGAAATGGAATAGCACCCCCTACATCCATGGACCAAGTTTCAGCTCAGTCGGACACCTTTTGCCATGGGTTTGTCCACCCGGAGTGTCAGTCAGCGTAAAACAACAATTTTAATTGCTAAAGTCCAAACATGGCAAAATGTAAAAAATGTAATAATGAGTTAAAAGGATGATAAATGATGGATTAAATGTTAGACAGAGACTCCCTAAGCATAACCAAACCACCCAACCTCTCTTCTAAACCTTTTCTACCCTTATCCCCCTCTCACCCTCTCTCAAAAGTGACGCCCTAGGGGAAGTTATGCCCTCCTTTAAGAGAGAGACGTGGAATTTGATTCTTTATTGGTGGGAGGCTCCTTCCATTGGTTGGTATGCCCCCTCTCACCTCCCACGTCCCTCATTGCCTCATCCCAACACCCTCTCCTTCATCTCACCCTCCATTCTTTCTCCTCATCCCAAGTGGTGCGCTCTCCAAAGAGAGTTACGCCCCTCCTCCACTAGGAAAATTCCAAATAATTTTTAAAAAATTATTTAGACCTTTCCTCTCCATGGCACGAATCCCATGGCTTCCCTCTTCACTTTTGTGTGATCCCAACCAGTGTTGCCAGAGCGTGGGAGCGAAGCGGGAGCGGGAGCGGGAAGCGGTAGCGTGGGAGCGCATTTTTCAAAAAATGGTCAGGAGCGAAGCGTCTCCGGAGCGTTTATATATATATATATATATATATAAATATATATATATATTCAAAAAAAAACATGTAGAATGCCAAACTAGATGCAAAATTTATGAAACATGTATGTTTGTGATACTTCCAATATATGAAATGTCATCTAAATTCCATATTATCCATCATTCCATGAATCTTACGTAGTACATTAATGAATAATCATTCAAGCATCAACCATCTAG
>SNQJ01S0000680.1:368652-390191 GCA_010110895.2 Picea sitchensis | reverse complement strand
AATTTACTTGTGTATTTGATGTTGTTATTTGAACACATTTGATTTCTCTCATTGAAGCTATCAAGTAGATTAGACAGTTTTTGTTTCACCCACTTGAAATAAATCTAGGGTTTGTATCATAAGATAGAAGAAGGGTTTTGATTGTCTTGTGTGCAAGTTACTTGGAGCTTATTGTTCTTCTCCTCCCACTCCTCCAACTCAACTACAATTCGAAAGACTCTTCAACGGGAGCACCCTATAGGTTTTTCTCTTTCTCCTCCCCCAAACCCTAGCTTCGATATTGTGTGTTAAGTAAAACACCTTATTTCTTCTTGTTTGTCATTGGCATACCACTCTACTAGCAAGGATCTTCTAGTACACACCATACAAAAAAATATCATCAATGGAATGGTGACTTTAATGGGGAGTGTTACCCCCCCATGCCTAGGGGTAACTAGAGGAGATCATGTCTCATGGCCCGCAATGGAGACAATGATCCCGACCATGATGATGATCAACATGTCCACAGAGGACAACCCAGTGACCCCCCTCATTTACCTTTACAGCTACAAGTCAATCAAGACTCATCACATCCAAGGAACCAAGTGTATGGGAGATGGTAAGCTAGCGTCACCATGAGGTATGTTAGTCCTTCTTTCATGCAAAGTGTTGTGCTTAATTTGTTGGGCATGTGGATGAGGATCTTTGGTTGAAGTTGGATAATGGATCATTGGCTTGGGAAATTGTGTCAATTTCCTTGTTTCACCTTGGTGGTCAGCTTCTATGCCCTAGTCCCGTGTTGTCACCGCTCAGGGTAAAGGTGTACTACTAGGGGGGCCTCACAAGGGTAACATTCCATTACCCACCATACTTAACACCTTCCATCCTAGGGCCTCTCATAGTGTATTGAACTTCGATAATGGGTCATGGTCCATTATCTCATGAGAAGAAGCGGTTGAAGGCCCAAAGGTTGATGTAACTGCTCTATATATATGCTATGTTAAGAGGCCACCATAAAAGCCTCATGCCAACTTGAGCTCTACCCCCTCTAATGATAATCACCCCTATCCTAATGCAAATGAATGCACAATTATAAAGGACTATAGCCTAGTAAAAACTGAAGGAAAGAAGATTGAAACCTTTTTAAGGGGACTTGCAAATGATAATTGGGTATCAAAAGGCAATTAAGGGGTTCGGAATGCAAAAAGTACCGAACAAAGGGTATCTCGAGCAGCAAGTGCTCCCTATAGAAAGGTGCTCATAGAAATGGATTTAATGACAACATAAGCCATGAAATAAGCCCTAATCCATATCATTATCACACTTACTCTTGAAGGGCTTCTTTATTTCTTGCTTCCCTCGGGACCTATCCCTTTACCTGGGTCTTTTATTTCCTGTCTAGGTTGGCACACCTAATAGGGTTGGATGAAGGCCCTCCCATACTTAAACTTGCCAACTCACATGAGGTTCTAGGCTGGTGTGATGCTTGAAGGAGATACTAAGGTGAATTGTTTACATGGCTTATATCTTAAGTAGTAGCTTACTTTGCATGTTTTAAGGATTGACATCTCTCATGAACATTGGTTTACCTTGTCTTATACTTTGATTTGTTTCGGATGGCCCTGACATGGTTCTTTAAGGGACGTCCTAGGCTTGCACGCAAGACGTTGTGCCTTTATTGCAGGATTGTGGCATGTGTGATGCAAAGCAGTGAGTCATCCAGTGACTCACCACCTTCAGACATCAGCTCTCAAATCCTTGAAACCTTGGACGATGGACAGATGGGTTCGGTTTGAGCAAATTTGATCATGCTGGCACAAAGAAGGGTTGAAAGCCCACAGGCTGGGCAGAGCACCCTAGGGTTTATTATTCACTGGATTAGGGACGTTGCAACAGCAGATAACCAGACACCATGCAGAGATAAGATGCAACTCCCTCCAGCCTGGACGCAGTGTCTCAAACCTTTGACGTCACCCTCCATTGATCATGACATCATCTTCTAGGGTTTCATGGTGTTAGAAATTAAGGGCAAAACAGAAGCTAGCTAGAAACATAAATATTTTTACAAATTTCAAATCATTAGCTACTGTAATTTAGGATCAACGAAACATTAAAAGTTTTGATGGATAACCTAACAGCATTAGTGAGTGAACAACATAAATAATCCAGATCTAAGTATTACCATAGTTGTAGAAGAAGAACGAATGTACCTAAGTAGTTGTCGTTTCCTTCCTCCAATGTATGCTCAGAAAAATCTTAGTAGATTGTGGATTAAACCCTCAGGGTAGATCTCATCATGATCATAGGGACAATGCCAAGAAGAACTCTTAGGACAGTAAACCAAAAACAAACTCAGTACGCTGAAAAGCTACAGTCCAAGCCATTGTCAAGCAATAGAGCTGAAAACAAATCACTGTCCAACCTAGGGTTGGAAAGGCAAGGCCACATTCAGCACAACTTTAAACATAGGTGCCTTCTTCAAGCTGATACAAATATCAGTAGTCCAAAAATTATCAGCCCTAAAGTTTAGTCACAAGGCAGCACAACAAAACACAAGGGCGACACCATCAAAACATCAAGGGTGACACCAGCAGACCAACAAAGGGAAGCACCAGCAAACCAACAGGGGCTACACCAGCATACATCAAGGGCGACACCAACAGATATCAAGGGCGGCACTCTGCAGACCAACAACCTCAACAGCAAGCACAAAAACAGTCACAGCCAGCAAAGCTAACCCCACGACAGGCAAGAAAAACATCAACAGTTCAAAACAGCAAACACGAATAATTTTGGCTAGCAGGGATAGACCCACGGCAGGCTGGCACACACAAGAGAGAGTTGAAAAAGACCTCGTAACCCTGTCTAGAAGAGTCGCAGCAAACCTCAATCTCAACGTCAATTTGGAGGAGGTAGATCATATGATCAAGTGTGTGTAAGGGGAGGGAGAGACCACTCCTTTATATAGATTGAAGGTAGGTAAGGAAGGGCTAACATATTAGTCCAATTGCCATAGCTTTAGGGTTAGGTTAATACCTAACAATAACAATTAATATTTTATCAATTAAAATATCAAGTGGTAAATCAAAATAGACCACAAGTAAGTCAACAAGATAATAAATCAAATCGATAAGGTGGGTTTCAAGAGCAAGGCGGCCAACTTTCTATAGGAAGAAGTAGGGTCCAATATAGAAAATCGATCCAACACATAAACATAAATTTAGGAGGGTCATAACTCAAGCAAAGGGTTTCATCAATAAACAATAAGATAAAGTCAAAAATCAAGTCCTTCTTTAATGGCAGTTTGTTCATATGAGTCTCACGATATAACTTATAAGCTTTTATTATCCTAGCATACGTGGAAGGTTAATGACGTGATCATGCCTTTCTTCTTGACAACTTCTAGGTCATGTGGACCATCTCGGGAGAGAAGAAAGTTACACGTCATCTCGACTTGGTACTTAAACCAAGAATTGCCTAGTCCCAGACCAGGATACCCCAGAACACATCTGGGGGCCCTAAGGGCTTAACCACCAAGGTACACAACCAAGGATCAATCTAAGTGGTAAGCAAGGATTCCTTGGAACACATCCAAGGGCCCTAGAACACATCTAGGGACTTATATCATCAAACTGCTTGGTCCTTGACGAAGAACCCCAGAAATACACTAGGGGCCCAACTAGGGTTTTTTGCCATCGCTCTAACTGCTTGGTCCCAGACCAAGAACCCCAGGAGTGTACTGGGGGTCCTAGATCACAACTAGGGTCCTTGCCATCCTCCCGAAGAATGGCTCTTGTAGCTGTATTAATTTTAACACATGGCATTAGGGTTTGATGGACACTTGGGGTATCGACGATGCTTTGGCATGATCATGATGGAGACATACCTTTTCCATTGCTCCACTTCCAAACGATGCCACGTGGCCTTTGAAGGCCCTCTCTTAGTGTTGGATTACTTGGGCTAACCCAGGTTCTAGCGATAGGATTACCAACAAACCCTTCTACCATCGGCCCTTCTGGATACCAAAAGGTAACACAGCGGACAGAGTGCACTGCGCAATCTCACCCAAGATGGCTTTTATTGGTGGCCGTAGGACTTAGATGTCTGCAACCCTGGGATGTGATGTGTTTCTCTCTTTGAGACATTCAACCTACTTATTGTTAACCCCAATCCTCATTAGATCTTATTCCTAACCCCTGTCACTACTATTCTAACAGGGCTTCATTAATCTTCACAACCGCATTTGATCAAAGACAATCATTGATATGTTATAACACAAGCTTTTGATCTAATTACTACATATCATATTCACTTATTCCATGCTATTCTGCAGATTCCATTAGCTTAACCTTATTACACAGTGTTCATTCCTTTAACAAGCAACATATTCATCATAAAAACTTATCAAAGTAAATGAAACCATAAACACTGCATASAATCACATAAAACACAGATATATCGTGGTTCACCCCCCCCTGGGGCTACGTCCATAAAGATATGTCGCTTCGGCTCTTTATTCATTTGTCATGCAAAATGTAGTGTTGCGCACTATACAATGCTTCCTTCATTATATCCGATCTCCACAGATCGCAATAGTTCTCACTTACACTGAGAACCTCTCATCAAAACCCTAACAAATAATAATCAAAACCAACTACAGAGTGTTAACCATCGACTGATCATCCCTCTATAGTCCTAATACATTCTACTCATACAAAACTGGGACAAAGCCCTTACAAAAACCCTAACCCTAGGTCGATTAGGTTTGTCCACTTCCTTCTTGACTTCGTCTCGACTGGTCCTCGATCCAACCGTTGCTCCAAGTTGGCGCTTGTCCACTTCTCAACTGCTCTGTAGCAGTTTGTCCACTTTCTAACTGTTTTTCTCGTTGCGGGTTTTCCCTTATTTTCGACACTGCTTTTCCCGTTTTTCTAGCACGCTCCCCTATTTTCCGGCGTTGCTTTAACTCCTTCAAAACTTCTTCGATTTTTCCCAAAATTGGCCTGTGCCAACAGGCCCCCAACACTGACATTGTGACTCTCCCGAATCACTCACAGACTCCTGCATCTTTTACTTCTTGTGCCAGCGCTTCGTACATCTCTGCCATTCGTTGGCATTGCTCTTGAGCCCGGCTGCTCTTCACTATCATGGCTTCTACCACCTACGCAGTGACTAGAGGTCTTAAGATTTCTCCCCCCTCCAATCCTATCTGTTCGATGCGCACTTTTGCTGCGTCGATCTCCACGACCAATTGCTCTACCTTTTCTTGCAAGGGCTCCAACTGAGCCTGTCTTGCGATTCTTTGTCTCTGTACCGCTTTCTCTTCTGCCTGTAGGTTCTACATTTCTGTGACAGTCTTGATCTTCTCTGGCAGTGACATTGTCCTCTGTCGTTGCTTGACATTTGCCATTGTTGCATGCAATTTATCTTCCTTCCCTTACAGCTCTTGTAGGCTCCCATCCTCTAATAGTTGTGCCCATAGTTGGACGCTCTTCTCCAACAGTTTTGTCATTCTATGTATGCTCTACGCGATGTTCTCTGCAGATGTTGTCGTGTCTTGCTCTCTTTGCGCTCTGACTTCTGGAGGAGTAGTAGGTATTGCACGCTCCTCCAGTTCCTTGATTTGTTCTTTATATTGTTGCAGAGTCTGCGCTATCTTCCTCATCTTATCTTCCGAAGACGCTTCCTCTAATTCTATGTTGTCTAAGATGGCATGAAATACTAAATTTATCCGGTTCTCTATCTCATCCACTTTTCGTTGCACCATCTTTTTCTCCTGCCCTTCTTGGTTGATGACTTCCTTCAATATAACATTCTCCTCCTGCGCTATCTGTAAATTCGTCGCATCAAACCTTGCTCTGGACTGAATCTCCTGCGCCAACGCTAACCTATAATTTATACCGCGACTTTGTTGGAATCTTGGGCAACGCCAAGTCCAAAGTCTCGATGTCCTTCAAGGGCTTCTGTGTTGTTTCCTTATCAATGAACATCTCCGATGTTATGATAAAATTTACACTGCCCTGTGCTGTAATTTGCATTCTCTCTAACGGGTACTCCTTCTATAGTGGGCGTTGGTTTCTCCTTTTGTTGTTGCTCTGCCCCGATCCTCAACTGCTCTAGTGCAGTTTTTACCTCCTGTACTTGCTCCAAAATTGAAGCCCTGTGATTCTCTGCATTTTCCCATACCTCTGACAGTTTATCTTCAATTGTTGTGGCTATCAGCTCCACATTGTCTGTTGCTAGTGATGTTTCCATTGATTTTTTGTGGGCCTTCGCCTTCTTCCTGGAGCCACTTGCTTGCTCCCTTGTCCTTTTTCTTTGGGCATCTGATGGCTTAGATGCCTCTAGCATTTGTGTATCTTTGCCTGTATCTTGTGCCCTTTCTTCTTCCATAGATGTCTCGACTCTCCTGTGCCTCCATTTGCACTTCTTGTGCGCGCACTTGTTCTGTTGTTTCCCTTGGTGCCTTCTCTACGAGCGGTGGTCCTTGTGTGGAACCACGCGGTGATTTCTTCTTTGTCCTGCTTTTCTTTTGAATTGGACTGCTTGCCCCCATTGTACCTCCTGTTGTCTTTTTTTCTTGCTAGCGCCATTCCTGCATGTCTGTTCCGTGGGGATTGTTCTACCCTGCGTCTGAGTTTGTACCGTTGGCGTTGTTCTTGGAATCTCTTGTACTTTCCACTTAGGCCACTCTTGGACCTCCATCTAGATATCTTGCGTCATCATGCAGTAGCTCAACTGTAGCCACTCCTTGGTTGGATCCTTCTTTGCTTGCAACCACATACCGTGGCGTGATGCCTAGAAATTTGCTATCTGTCCAAACTCCTGGACAGCTTCTGGGGAAATCCTAAATGTGTCTGTTAATCTATTCTAGATCTCCGTTAAGTACAGCACAAATACGTCGTTGTTTATTTTCTTGG
The DNA here is from genome assembly GCA_010110895.2 of Picea sitchensis. Classification (NCBI taxonomy): domain Eukaryota; kingdom Viridiplantae; phylum Streptophyta; class Pinopsida; order Pinales; family Pinaceae; genus Picea; species Picea sitchensis. Next base: position 383,292 of record SNQJ01S0000680.1, on the reverse strand, counting down.
CCTTGGGTTTGTTGTGCTTCGCAGCGACGTGTAGCGCGTTGCGCCACATTTTCCTGTCCTCTGCAGGAACATATTGTATGTCGGTTCCTGCCATCCTACCAATGCAATGAGGATGAGTAACCACGAGTAGTGGAACTCAGAGCCCCATTCTTGTGCGTCCTTGCAATCTTCTAGAAAGAAATTTAGTAAATAAGGGGCCCAGCTCATCGAGCTCCCCTTCACGCATTATGTTGCAGCTGCTACCACTCCCGCTGGTACCTCCTCTTTTCTACATTTGCGCATTAATTTGCAACCTAACAGCCTTGTTGCAAATCACGTCGCAGGTTCGTTGATGTCACTGATCCTGATTCCCCTATTGCCTCTCTCTGCGCCATACTTCGCATTTATTTCATCCGAGATGGCTTTTGCTTTCGCTTTGTCCTCTAAATATTGTTCTGGCTTCTCCCCATCCGTGGGTAGCCTTGTGATTGTTACAATTAGGTCAACATTGATAGGCACTGGCCTATCCATCCAAAGAATTCCTCCATGAACCCTTGCTAAGAGTTGCTTCACACATTCATTGATGTGTTTACCGCGCCCAAAGTGTGGTATGTCCAGCAAATTCATAATTCCCGTGTTGTATAACCCCAAGATCCACAGCGCAAGCTCCAACGGTTGCACGCTTGATGGACCCTCTCCCCTGCTCTCCAAGTAGCTCTGTGGCGCCACTGGGAATTTCATTGCATCCGCCACGTCATGGTCGGAGTATTTAAGGGCATCTACTCCTCCCACCATTTTGTCATCGGCCTTCACTCCCTTGGGGATTTTTGGCATCACTGTGGCCAATTCCGCATGTGTGCGTTGTACACCTTGCGCACTGCTCTCTCCTTGCACCTTCTTCTTCCCTTGTGGGGACAATACCCCAACTACTAGTATGTCCTGGCGCTATGTTTCCTGTTGTTCTTCTGGCTCTAGGCCCTGCTCTAGACCATGTTGAGTTGAACCTGTGGCATGTTCTTCCTGCTGCCTCCCTTTTCCCCTGGACACGTCGGATTCTGTCCCCCTCCGGCTGTTCGACCTCCTTTGCGAGATTTTGCTCTTCCTCCATGTGCATGGTAGTCGGCTCATACTCTGGTGTGTGGATCTCGTCCACATCCACAACTATGGGCATCTCCTGTGTTCCTGTTTCTGTCATCCGGGCACTACTTCGTGTGTTCCGCCCAGCCCTACTCGGCACTCCAACGTGTGGTGGCTACATCCTGGTGAAATTCAAGTTGTTGATCTCTAAATCTCCAATGGCTCTCACAAATTCTCACTCTTTCACAGTTAGACTTTGCTCTTCATTCTTCTCCTTAGCGCAAAAACACAAATGACCATATTTCCTCCCCTTTTCGACTTTTATAGCGGGTCAGCAAAATGACAACTGTTTCGCACTGACAGGTTCCACTTTTTCACTTTTTCCTGCGCGCTCCACTTTTTGTGTCTGTCACCTATTTTCCTGCGCGTAGTGTCTTCAATACTGGTTTTTCTGTGGCGCACTTGTTAATGCTAACAATTCTATTTCATCAAAACCTCTAACGTTATCTTATCTTTTTGTATTTTTGTTACATTTCTTCTTTTTATGGATTTTTGTCTTTTTCTTCTAACGTCTACTATATACAATATGTACAATCATACCTTCTCTTTTTGTTTTTACCCCAAGTTGTTAGGTCGACTATCTTGATACCATTTCAGTCAACTGCCATTCACTAGTCCTCTGAGATTCTTTCCTTCAACATCTTTTAGTTGCACAGCACCTCCATCTGTGATAGCCTCTACTTGATAGGGCCCTAACTGATGCATCTTGAACTTCCCAAGGTGTTGTAAATACCTGTTGTCATAGAGGAGAACTAACTCTCCTTCCTTAAAACTTTTCTTCTTTATGTGTCTATCATGCCAGGCTTTGTCCTTTGCTTTCTGTACTTCCTGGTGGAAGCCTGCTAAAATTCTGTCTTCTTCCAGCTCCATCAATTGATCCAATCTTTCCTGCGCAACACCTCCTTTTGTCATGTTGGTGATTGTTGCAATGCACATACTAGGTACTAGAAAATCCAATGGAACAACTACTTCCTGCCCATACACCAGTCTGAATGGTGTCTGTCCTGTCAGCTTCTTGCATGTAGTCTTGTAAGCCCATAATATTGTTGATACCTTCAAATCTCAATCATCCCTATTGACATTGCAAATCTTTTTCAATGCATTCTCTCGAATCTTGTTAAAAGCTTCTACTATACCATTTGCCTGGGATGGTAAGGTGTGCTTTTCTGATGATGTATCTCAAATTATTTTGTCATTGCTTTGATTGTACTGCTGATAAAATGAGTTCCCTGATCACTCAACAAAATTCTCGGACATCCAAATCTGGTCACCACGTTCTCAAACAGAAACTGCGTTGCAGTTTCTGCGCTACAATCCTTCACTGGGGTTGCTTCTGCCCATCTGGTTAAATATTATGTCGCAGTGATGATGTATCTGGCTCTTGATCTCCTTGTCGGTGGATTAATGGGTCCAATGAAATCCACAACCCATTTATCAAATACATGTAAAGTTACTTGGGGCATAAGTGGCATTTCATCCCTTCTGTATGGTTTTCCTACCCTCTGACAAACATCACAGGTCTGACAGTATTCCTTCGCATCCTTATGTATTGTAGGCCACCATAATCCTGTGCGCAACACCTTCTGTGTTATAGGCTTTCCTACATAGTGCCCTCCAGCTATCCCTTCATGTGCTTCTGCTAGCACATGCTCCATCACACATCTTCTCAGAATTTCATCTGCACCTAACTTGTATAAATGCCCTGCAATCAGCTGATAGTCTGTAGCACGCACTACCAATTGTTTTTTCTGTGCGACCGTAAATTCCTTGGGAGCCATTCCTGTGCTCAAAAATCCAACAATGTCAGCAAAATAATCATCAGCAATCTGAACAGAAAATAAGTTAGCATCAGGAAAATTCTCCTCCAAGTTCTTTGGCTCCTCTCCATTAGTAATTCTTGATAGATGATCTGGTCCTGCATTCAGCTTCCCTGGTTTTACTACAATTTCAAAATCATATTCCTGAAACAATAACAGCCATCTACGGATCCTCCCCCCCAACATTGGCTTGTTAACTAAGTACTTCAAGGCGGAATGATCTGTAAACATCTTAAAATGTTGACCCAATAAGTAATGTCTAAACTTTTGTAAGGCATATACCATTGCCAGACCTCCCCTTTCTGTAGTGTTATAGTTCTACTCAGACTCGGATAACTTTCTACTAGCAAAAGATATTGGGTGATCAACGTCTCCTTCGCCTGGTTGTGCCAAAACTGCTCCAAGTGCAATGGATGAAGCGTCCACATGCACATGAAATTCCTTTGTCCAATCTGGAAAGCTCAGAATTGGTGTTGTCACCATTTTCTCTTTCAGTATGTCCAAACTCTCTTGGCATTCGTCATTCCACTGAAATCCGATGTCTTTCTTTAGTAATTTCTCCATGGGCACAATAATCTTTGCATAGCCCTTTATGAATTTCCTGTAGTACCTTGTGTGGCCCAATGTTGCTCTCAACTGGCGCACTGACTTTGGTGGTGGTAAATTGACAATAACAGCAATCTTCGCAGGGTCTACTATCAAGCCCTGTTTGCATACAATGTGTCCAAGTAGAATGCCAAACGATGTACTGAATATACATTTCTTAATGTTCAAGGAAATCTGACATTACCTACATCTTTCTAACATTAACCTCAGAATTTCTACATGGTCCTTCAATCAACTGAATACTGGCCAATCATCCAGATAAACTTCTAAAAATTTATGTATAAAATCCTTGAATGCAGCTGCTACTACTCTGGAAAATATTGTTGGTGTGTTCTTTAATCCAAATGGCATTACTGTGTACTGATGTGACCCCCACTCTGTTGCAAATGTAGTTTTGTACCTGTCCTCTGGAGCAATTCTGATCTGATGGTAACCTAAAAATCCATCTGTGAAGGAGTAGACTTCCTGTCCTCCTGCATTCTCTAAGACTTCATCTCTAAATGGAGTAGAAAAAGGATCATGTAGGCATATGCATCTTTTAGCTTTCTTAGATCCACACATATCCTAATTCTTCCAGTTTTCTTTTCCTGGACCACCATTGGACTAATCCACTCTAATTCTTCCACAAGCTCTATGATTCCTGATTCTAGCATTCTGTCAAGTTCTGCCTTAACCTTCTGCTTATAGATAGGGTTTAATCTGTATGGTCTCTGTCTAACTGGCCGTGCATCTGGTCTAAGGGGTATCTTCTTTTCTCCAAGTTCTCCTGGTACCCCTTTCATCTCTGAAAATGTGGCTGGGAATAAATCACTATATCCGCGCAGTAATTCAGTTATCTTTTCCATTGTCCTATTGTCCCAGTAATCTCCAATGTTGGTTATCTTGGGCTTCTCTTCAATCCCAATATTGACCTTTTTAATCTTCATTGGTGTAGTGGACTCTTCTGATTGTAGCAGAGCTCCTTCCAATCCTCTTTCTCCTTCCCCTTCTACTATCTATATGTCACGTGGGTTATCTTCTACTTCCTCATCCTCTGCGACCTGATAACAGTAAAATAATTGTTCAAGTGTTTCTTTTCTGAAATCTCTGTCTATTGTCACTGAATCTACCCCATACTCTTCAAATATCTTCCTTTCCATCCTCTGTAATGCCAGATCCACCCATGGATTCTCCCTTTCAAATGAAAATGTCTTAATAAAATTCTGTTGCACTGCGCCCCAATTCACAATTTCTCTTCGCAGTTCCTACTCCTAGTACCAGTTACTAGGTATCCCTTCTAAGGTATGAATAAAGTAATGTGTCCATTCCCCTGGTGGTACCAATCTCCAGTTAGTTACACAATCGTTTATATGATGTCTTGGGTTCCCTCTTCCATTGTACTTCTATAAAGACCTGTCCTACTGACTTCAATCGAATCTTATGCGCATCAGTCTCTTACACTGATACCAGTCTTGAATTACCTCCTTATGCGCACCCCACCATCGTGCAGGTGTGTCTCTCAATGCTAAATCCAACACTAATAATCTGACTGTCCAACCCATCTTACTGCGCGTGTAATTCTGGCACACCTCCTAGTAGAGACTTCATGCAATCTTTCCTGCTAATTTTCTACTCCAGTATCTGAATCTGACATATCAAAATTTATACTCCTCCACCTGAGTACTCCATCTACAATTGGATTCACATAGTCTTCCTCTCGCGTGATAGTTCTATACAACCGGTTTACATCATCCCTTAGAACATTGTCAGGCACAGGTTCTACATATCTTTCACAATTTGAGGGATCTAAAGGTGCTACTACCCTAAAGTTCCCAGCTTCAAATATCATCTTTCTAGTCTTTAAATTAATTATGGCCTGATTATCAAACGCCCAATCAATTCCCAAAAGTGTTGGAAATGGTATAGACTCATCCACCATATCCATTACTTCAAAGTCTGTTGTGGTGCGCACACCATCTAAATCCACTGTTGTATTCTTCAATCTACCTATGGGAATCACTCTTTGTTGGTTTTCTAGCTTCAATTGGATATTGGAATACCCTAGTGTAGGTTCTCCCATTGCTTCCCAAGTTTTCTTTGGCAGAATGTTAACATCTGAACCTAAGTCTAGGATAACATTTCCCATGTTAAAGTCTCCTATATCTACATTCAATCTGAAATCTTTACTGGTTCTTTTCTTTCTATGGACTTGATTAATCTTCTTTGGTTCTATTCCTATCCCTTCTTCTATGCTATACTTCTCAAGCATCCTTTTAAACAAATCCATTGCATTCTTATCATTAAGTGATTTAAAGCAAGATTCCAGAAAATCCTTTAAGTTACTTGCTCTATTTGTTCTCCTTTGTAAGTATGATCCAAGGGTTGAGGCATATCAAAGATAGGAGTATCATACCTCTGCACGGTGTTCGATATGGAGGCTTCATTCTCCTTCAGGAACTCCTTCTTTGCTTCTTTGAAAGTTTCCTTCTCCTTCTTTGCATCAAACTGTTGTCGTCGCTAAGTGTTTTTTTGAATCCAACACTGAGATTCCCTCTTCTGATCCTGTGCATCTGCTCCTATCATAACTCCTCCTCTGGTCACTATGTTGATGTTCCTCCCAAGATCCTTATTTTTGCAGCAATCCACTGAACATTCTGGTTATTTAAATTCCTCTTCTCCTAGAGCTTCGTCATTAACTTCGGGCAATCTTCTGTCACATGATTTGTTGCGCGACAGTACATACATATTGTTGTTGGTTGAGGACAATCTCTGGCATAGTGTCCTTGTTGTTGACAATTATGGCAGATAATAGGCCCTCTACCTCTGCCCATTCCTCCTCTTCCTCTACCTCTGAATCCTCCTCTGTTCCCTTGTGGATCCATGTTCTGTTGATGACACTGTGGTGCCTGATTATACTGCGGGGTTTGCTGAAACTGTGGCACTACTTGAAATTGTTGTACATTACCAAACTGTGGCACAGTCTGTCCTTCCATCAACTCAGCTTGCATCCTGTAAGCATCTAAGGTTCTTTCCTTCATTAACTCTAGAGTTATACAATTTTTGTGTTCATGGCCCACTGATTTACAAAAGTTACAGAAAGTACTCTTCAGTTTTGTCTTGTACTTCTGCATCATAGGGCAGTGATAAGGATCATGCCCATGTGTCTTGCATATTTCACACCAAGGCCCTCCTATAGGCAATGGATTTGGAAACCCTACTCCCAGATACTGCACAAATGTTGGACACTCACTCTTGTGATGTCCCTCCGATCTACATAGGGTACACCACACTGCTTCTTTTTTCTGCCTACTTTTATTCTGATTTAATTGCACTGTCAGGTTCTTCAAGTCTTCCTTTAGCTCCTCTATAGCTAGATTTGTATGCTTATATTGATTCTCTTCTAACTACATTGCTACTTGCGGTGCCTCTGCCGGGTTTTGAAATTTTTGTTATCTCAATGGATATTTAAGGTGTGGTAACATAGAGTTTATAAACAATTGGCTGTGTTGCATGTCAAAAATGGGATACTTCAATTTACCTTTCAATGTCTTGAACTTCTGATCAATGTCCCATACAAACTCTCCTGGTTTTTGTCTAACCTCAATCATCTCATTCATAAATTGATCCTCTGATTTCGGCCTCTGAAACTCAGTGATCGGTGTCTGCTTGATCTCTGCTACTATTCCTAACACACCCTATGGATTGTTTACTGCTAAGTTCATGTACCAATCCAGCGCGCAGCTAACTGCGCTACTTTTGTTGCCTCATCAATGATTCTTTTTGCTTCCCATATTCGTTCACACACAAATAGGTGATTCTCTAGGTCTTTCGTTCCATCCTCATGGAATTCTGGTAGTCTTATCGTTGGATCTACACCTGCCATTGTCGAATGTGTTGTACCTGCTCCGCGCAATACTACTATCTATGTACTATTGTTTGAACTCCCACTAGTGTTGCTACTGGTACTTCCACTTGTACCACTACCTGTACTGTTGCTAGTACTTCCACTTGTACCCTCACTTCTATTCTGATCTCCTAAATTCTTTTGACTGTCAGTCACTGGTTTAGTAAACAACTCTTTCTTTGTTGATGTGTTAGTCGTACATGGGGTTGTAGGTTCTACACTGATTCGGATCTTGACAGGGGTATCTGCTTCCTCATTAGATCCCGCTCCTCTAGTCTTTCTTTCATATGTGGCGCGCAGTATTTCTTCAATGTGCTCCACAGCACGAAGATCCTCTACCTCTTCTTCATCACTCTCCAAGCCTTCCCTCTCGGCTACTGCTCTTTTCTTTAGATCGAGCTTATACTGGTAGGGTCTGCCACTGCGCGTCGTTCCTGCCTTCTGCATGATCTCCTGGATCTCCTCTTGATCCATCATAATGGGATCTTTCTCTTTACTACGCTCTTCTCTATCCATTTCCCCCTCCATCTCAGACCTTCCTCAGGTTTCCCCTAACTCCCCCATGCACGCAGGGTAGTTTCGTTGTCTGATTCCATAATTAATACCCCTTTGTCATGCAATAATCTCTTAATCGAAGTGTACAACGATATGATGTACCTTCCCTTTGGACCCTTAAGAAAGTCATGTTTTTCTATACTGTAAGACTTCGACGTATCTACTGCAAACTCAATGATATACCCCACTATAATGTTGTCTAGCCAGAAATCTATTGCGCGCGTGAATTTGTTATTCACCCTTTTCAACCACGCGATATTTTCTTTTGTCCACTCCACTGATATAACCCTATTTGTCGGATGGGTATCTTTCAACAGAGTTATCCACTCCTGCAATAGCGTGGGAAACTCACTAAAGAAACTCTCGTGTATTTCACCGAATACGTATCTCTCCACATACTATCTTGGCTTAAACTTAGAACTTCTATTATCTTTGTGGGCAAACTCTAGTTCCTAAACTTCCAACCATCTTTCAATCTCTACTTTCGTGGGGTTCCAACCTTAAAAACATTCCCTTTCTTAAGCTTTTGTGCTATACTGCGTGATATATCCCTCCCGATCTAATCTTCTAAGTTCCAATCGGCAACGAAATCATTGTTGGATTACTTGGGCTGACCCAGGTTCTAGCTATAGGATTACCAACAAACCTTTCTACCATCGGCCCTTCAGGATACCAGAAGGCAACACAATGCACAGAGTGCACTGCGCAGTCTCACCCGAGATGGCTTCTATGGGTGGCCGCAGGACTTAGATGTCTACAACCCTGGGATGGGATGTGTTTCTCTCTCTGAGGCATTCAACCTACTTATTGTTAACCCCAAATCCTCATTAGATCTTATTCCTAACCCTTGTCACTATTATTCTAATAGGGCTTCATTAATCTTCACAACCGCATTTGATCAAAGACAAACATTGATATGCTATAACACCACCTTTTGATCTAATTATTAGTTATCATATTCATTTATTCCATGCTATTCTGCAGATTCCATTAGCTTAACCTTATTACACAGTGTTCATTCCTTTAACAAGCAACATATTCATCATAAAACTTATCAAAGTAAATGAAACCATAAACACTGCATATAGTCACATAAAACACAGATATATCGTGGTTCACCCCCCCCCAACACAAAGATTTGTCGCTTCGGCTCTTTATTCATCTGTCATGCAAAATGTAGTGTTGCGCACTATACAATCCTTCCTTCATTATATCCGATCTCCACAGATCGCAATAGTTCTCACTTACACTGAGAACCTCTCATCAAAACCCTAACAAATAATAATCAAAACCAACTACAGAGTGTCAACCATCGACTGATCATCCCGCTACAGTCCTAATACATTCTACTCATACAAAACTAGGACAAAGCCCTTACAAAAACCCTAACCCTAGGTGGATTAGGTTTGTCCACTTCCTCCTTGACTTCGTCTCGGCTGGTCCTCGATCCAACCCTTATAATAACTTGCTCTCAAAATCTTATGCGTAGTAGTCCTAGCACCATAGTGTCCACCACAAAATTTGGCATGAAACTTCTTCGTTAGTTTCCTTGATTTGTCTTCATCGAAACATCTCAAAACCAATCCCTCTGGATTCCTCCAACCTAAGCCTCCTTGAATCAAACAATACTTTGAAGCTTTCAAAAGCAGAGCCCTTCTCCTTTGGTCACTCAAATGATCTGAACAAGTAAGATTCTTCAAATAATATATGATGTCCGCACACCAATCATGATGCTCTAACTTGTCCAAGACACGGAGCTATGGTATCGATATAGTCAATGTCCAATGCTCTAAAATTTACTTCAACCATAATCTTCGCAAGGCCTTATCCTTTGATTATCTTGGTGAGCTTGATCTCTAGATCATACTCTTGAATGTGCAACACCCATTTTCCTCTTATGCCAAGACTATCTTGCTAAACAAGAATATCCTTAACAGCAGCATGAGAGACATATGCAACGATATTTGAATAACCCACATAACTCTTGAATATTTCAAAGACTAAACTAAAGTGTATGCTTGCTTCTCCATAATTGAATACTTTACTTCAGAACTAAAGCGTATGCTTGCTTCTCTGTCACACAATTGTGAAGTATTAACTCCTACTTGCGATATATGAGGAATGCATTGTAATAAAGTAGACTATGAATAAAAAATCTACATATGAATAAAAGATGAGGACAATGAGAGAAGAGAGGGATGGGGATCTTATAGGATCAAGTTGAGTGATTAATGGAGATAGTTTTGGAGATAGTTGAACTAAATATCTAACTATGACACAGTTGTTATGGTCACTTATTGTTATATAAAGGGACCTAATGTACAATAAAAATACACACGAGATTGGTATGGTTGAATAAAATTTCCCCTCTATGGCTTTCTTGAATATAAACTCTTAGTGTCCTTAGCTTGATAGTCGTCTATGTGTATTTGTTGTTGAGTCTGTAAACCCAACAAATTGATCATCCGCTTTGATGCACACCATAGTTGGAATGTAGCGCACATTCATACTAAGACATTTAGGTTGGATTCTCTATTTTGTGTGATTCATCCAATGAAGGACTTGGTCGATATTTGACTCTTTATTATGAATGAAACCTCCCCACTTAGGAGTTGTTGGTCCCAAACAACTGTCTTGTCGATTGAGGAAACATTTCTTGAATTTACTCTACGTGTACCACCTTTCAACTTGGGGCAACTAACATTTTAGCCCGATCTAGTAAGTTTCAGGCTTCCCTGACTAGTTGCTCACTCTTTGCAGTAAAGAATTGTGTATGTTGCCCACTTTGTATCCGCTATCAACTTTTACAACTTATTCTTCAAGAGCAAGAATGATGGATTCTTCTTCATCATCATTCAACATCAATGTTTTGAAAAGCTTCAAGTCAGTCGCTTTTAATATTGGATGAATGGCCATGAAAGCTAGTAGGTCCAAGTTGAATGCATTCTCTACAATTTGCTTGATGATGGTGTAAGGACCATATTGGAGCAACTTGAATTTTATGTCCTCCTTAAAGCACTCCTTATAAAGGTAAACCCATACGTTAATAAAATTGTCTTATCTTATCTCATCTATAATTGCACCCAAGGTTGTGAAACTAGGTTAACATCTTGGTGTGCGTGATTAAAATATAAGTGCTTCCATAATAGAATTGAATGCTACTTTATTGCACACCATAGTCGAACTATAGCATGAACTCACACTAAGACGTCTTCTAGGTTGGATTCTCTCTCTAGTGTGATTCACCCAATCAAGAACTTGATCAATCTTTGACCCTTATTAAGAAACAAACCTTCCCCTCACTGTAGGTGATCCAGGTGGACATTGGTGGCCAACCACCTATTCCACTGGCTCAATGCACAGTTTTCCATTTTGGCAGTTTTTCTACACTTTTTTGAGTCCTAAACTTCTAGGGCCATTTTGAGGCCTTAAACAACATTTTTTGGGCATGACAATGCCCAAACAATGGTCGAGAGCATCACTTGGGCCGAACGAAATGTGTACTCAACTAGACCTTTCTGACGACGTATCAAGCGCCCCAAACGGAGATCGTATGCAAAAATTACACCCTCGAAAAGTCGACGTATCAACTACCCCCATTAGGGCCCACAAACCTTTTGGTGTTTCATCTCTCGGGGTTAGGGTTTTGAATGTTTACGGTTTTCTCAATTATGCTTTATGTTAAAAAAGCCTTTGGAGCCTCATTGTATTCAACTTCTTGTAAATGAACGTAGCCGACACATCTTTTCTCAGAGATAAGCTATCACCATTCTAGCTAGCTTGTGTGCTTTTGCATTTTACAGTGTTTTGTATTTTCAAACAGTCAATAATAGAATCTGAGTTTCACTGTATCATTGTGTTCTGTGCCATATCTCTATGTATTTCTTTATTATATCTCTATTATATTTATGCCTTCATATCGTTCTCAAAATACTCTAGTTCAGTAGGTAGACCTCCAAGAAAATCGATTGAAACTAATTTGCATGGTCTACTAGGCACTAGAAGTGGAAAGTACTTGCCCAGCTTCCATCTTAATGGCTTGGACATTTTGCAGATGTGACAACTTTGACAAACTTTGCTACCATCTACACCATCTTCGGCCAATAAAAATACCTCTGCAATAGCTATAGTTTGTGATGTCCCTAAGGAACACAAATAGCATTCAAACCATAGAAGATTTAATCCTTTGGCATATAATCAAAAAACTCTTCAAAGGCAGGAACTTATTTTTATGGTGAAGCTTGGTAGTGGTGGATGAGTATTGATAATGATACTAGACTGAACATCACATGGGAAGCATTTGAAAAACTCTTCCCTTCGACCAATAGAAATACCTCTACAATAGCTATAGTTTGTGATGTCCCTGAGGAACACAAATAGCATTCAAACCGTAGAAGATTTCATTCTTTAGCATATAATCAAAAAACTCTTCAGAGGCAAGAACTTATTTTTATGGTGAAGCTTGGAAGTGGTGGATGAATATCGATAACAATACTAGACTGAACATCACATGGGAAGCATTTGAAAAACTCTTCTCAAATAAATGGATTAAGGATACAAAAATGGAGATGCGTAAAATTCAAGATGAGTTAATTGAATCTAAAGAAAAAGTTTCTAAATTGTAGAAGGATATTGAAGAGCTAAACAAATATATTATAAAGAAAAATGATGAGTTTGTCAAGATGCAATCCCTTAATGAATCACTCATTAAAGAGGTTAAGAACTTAAACAAGAAAACAGTAGCAAAGCTAAGTGGGAAAAGGATGATTCAAGGGAAGAATTGAAAAATAAATATGAAGAAATCAAAAGGTTACGTAAGCATTATCAAGAACATCTTAATGATGTTAAGAAGGTGAAAAAGCGTTTACAAGAGTCTAAATCAAAGAATAGGGATGAAGATATGACCACCAAAATTGAGGACGATACTATCAAAAAACTTGAAGAGGAAATTTGCAAGAAAGTTGAGGGATCCCTAAATACCGATGAGGTAAAATTAGAAATAAAATCCAGAATTGAAGAAGGACATCAAAATTTGATAGATGGGGTTACATTGCAACTTCAAAGGGAGAAAAAAAACAATATGCAAGATGGTCACCAAAAGATACTTAAAGAAATTGAACTCCATCTAGAGGATGTACATGCCAAATATGATGGTATTATGTCCAAGACTAGAGTAATCAAAGACCAAGCAAAGAGGATAGAGGATGCCATTGTCTCTGAAAAGAAATGGGTGTGCAAAGTGAAGGAAAACCATCAAATGTGAAGCCATATCGACACCCTCATTACCAAGAAAGATTTTAAGGAAGACAAGAAGATCGATATCAACAATATCAAGGAAGAAGATGTAATACTCATCAATACTCATGGAACAGGGCATCACAAAACCATTATTCAACTAGATATTATCAAAGACCAACAACTACTACAAATTGGAGAAGCTTCAACAACAATACATAGAATCAAGGGAAAGAAAATTATGCAACAACTAGCCATCAACGATTAAGACCGAAAATAATTGAGTTTGAATGGATGGATCATCATCAATGGAAAGAAGAATGTGAGAAAACAAGAAAATCATATTACTTGGTTTCATCACACGTAAAGCTTTGAGGACAAATCTTTTGGAGGGTACTATGGTATGACCCCAGGGGGGGCATATATGGGGTTAAATGTATATGATATGACCCCAAGGGGGGGGATATATAGGGTCAATTGTACATGTAATGTGTAAATGTATATGTAAAAGAGTCGGCCTAATAATAAAGGGGCCACATGTGCAATGTGTGAATAGGTATATGTAGCGATCATATAGTCATTATTGAGGACATGTGATTTGGATGTATAAATGTATTTGGGTATTTGGAGGAGGTTCTCCTATTCGCTAAGGAATTATTGTGTAACTCGTCTCTCTTATCTATATTGGAGTTGTGCTCTACGCTCACATTGGTGTACATGATGTGTACTTCTGGTTTATTATGATATCTTAAGCATTTGGTTCATAACAGTTGAAGGAGGGTACTATGGTATCTTAAGCTTTTGAAGAAGGGTACTATGGTATGACCCAAGGGGAGCATATATGGGTTAAATGTATATGATATGACCCCAAGGGGGGCATATATGCGGTTAAATGTACCTGTAATGTGTAAATGTATATTAATAGGGTGGACCTAATAATAAAAGGGCCATATGTGCAATGTGTGAACAGGTATATATAGAGATCATGTAGTCATTATTGAGGGAGGTGATTTGGATGTATGAATGTATTTGGGTATTTGGAAGAAGTTTCCTATTCTTTAAGGATTTATAGTGTAACTCATCTCTCTTATCTATCTTGGAGTTGTGCTCCACGCTCACATTGGTGTACATGGTGTATACTTCCTGTTGTTTATTATGATAATTTATGCATTTGTTGGTTCATAACACCTTCCAACACTTTTTTGTCAAATGGGCAATTCAACATCACATCGTCCCAAATGATAAGATCGGTTCAATGGTAGCATTCTTTCAACAGATTATTGGATCCACTTTTGTATTGAGACGGGTCATCACAAACCCACTCTCTCTTCTTCCAACTATGGCCTGTTATCCCCGATATCTAGGGATAACTAGGAGATCATGTCTCGAGGCCCACATGGTCCTAGACATGGAGTACCGAGAGCAGGA
>SNQJ01S0000680.1:345858-362616 GCA_010110895.2 Picea sitchensis | reverse complement strand
CTCTTTTGAATTCTAGGTGGGAATTGCAGGCAATGTTCCTTTCACCTGAGTGGCATGCTTTATCATTTAGCAGTAAACAAGAGGGGCAAGCCATTATGAGGCTAGCTGCATACCGGGAGAGCTTTTGGGATGCGGTGAATGAGGTGTGCACCATCAATGAACCTTTGGTAAAGGTTCTTCGCTTAGTCAACAGGGACAAGCCCGCAATGGGATACCTATATGAGGCCATGGATAGGGCCAAAGAGTCCATTCGTGCTTATTATGTGGACAAGGGGGATCAAGGGCATGAGAGAAAAGAAATGATATGGATGGCGATTGATGACCGATGGAACAACACACTCCATCGCCCCATTCATGTTGCAGGGTTATACCTCAACCCTGCATTCTCTTACAACTATGGCTTCAGGTTTGATTCAGAGGTAATGTCTGGCTTCTTTGAGTGTGTCCAGAGGATGGTGCCAAGTGCAGCTAACCAATTAGAGCTTTCCCAAGAGTTAGAACTCTATAAGAGGTCCATTAGCTTATTTGGGTTTGAGATGACCATAAATGACAGGAAGAACATAACGCCAAGTAAGTTTCACCTTGTTTTAACTTTTAAGTTTCAAAATTCGTTTTTCAAATTTCAATTTGTCTTCTCTTATGTTATGTTTCAACTTTCTCTAATTCGTTGTAGATACTTGGTGGGAAAACTATGGCGCAAAGGTACCTATTCTACAGAAGATGGCAATTCAGGTGCTTAGCCAGACATGTAGCTCTTCTGTTTGTGAGCCCAACTGGAGTGTATTTGAAAAAAAACACACCAAAAAGCGCAACAAGTTAGAGAATTTCAAATGAAATTTTGAATTCATTATAAAATTATAAATTATTAAATTGTCATTTAAATTTTATGCTCCTTTACATTCTAATAAATTAATTTATGATCCTCTTACAGGTTGGATACCTCGTGCTTTAATGATTTGGTCTACGTCTACTACAATCTCGGGTTGTGGGTGAAACAACTTGAGAGAAAAATTGATGCGAAGGCCATTTCATTGGATGGGTTTGACACCACTGCTGCATGGAGGGTGGAGGTTGAGGAACCTGTTATTGAGACCGCCCTTGATTGGCTAGAGGATAGTGGCGATGATCATGGTATCTATGAGGACTTGGATCTGGATGTTCCAGAGGATATTCATTTTCACGCTGAGTCTGCAAGTGTGCCACCAGCAGAGCCACAGTCATAGTAAGAGGGAGATAGGCCCAGTGGTAGCACTAGCAGTCTACCTCCTCTACCTTCTTTTAGAGGACATCGGTCTCGAGGGTCTTCTAGTTCTTCTAGAGGACGTTTGACTCCAGTACGAGGCGCACATGCCTCAAGGGCACCTACTCCTAGTGCTAGAGGAAAATCACTTTCTGCAACAATTACCCTTGCCCGTAAAAGGGGTAGAGGGAATCGATAGTTTATTTAGTATTTACTTGATTTCATTGTAGATGACTCATGAGATACACTTATTATATCTTTTTCATTTTGATGACACAAGAATCAGGATTCAAGACATGATTCATTTTTTATGTGTGATGTATCACTAGACATCTTATATATCTTATATATCAGTTTTTTTTCCATATTCATGTGGCAATCTATCTATTTGATGTTATTGTTGCTTTAAATGTTTCAAAAAAATTTAAAAATATGAATATTTTTGTCTTTTTTAAGTTTGTCCATATTTTGCCGATGTTTTGGCGATAAATACGAAACGATGTTTTCTGGACCCTCGACGATTTTCCCGTCGATACAATTTTTGTAATACTGGGGGAAATGGCTCAAGAGCCTTCTGAAGGCTCTTGTGAGAACTCCTGAAGCAGCTGAGAGTTCCTAGAATCCACAACTGAGAGATTCCTAGCCAACTGAGTGCACTAGAAGCCCCGATAAACGAATGGTATAGCCCAAGGGACTATGAGCAATGAAGGGGATACATTCCTTGGGTTGTGCAGGTTGTGGGGAAGAAAGAGCTAGTGGATTGGAACTGTTGTAGGAGTAGAACCTGGGTTTTGGGTTGTTGAGTGTGGAGAGTGGATAGTCAGAGAGCCAAATCTCCTTGTGGACTCATAGCCTCAGCTCGAGGGTGGCTTGTTGTTGAGAGAAAATGAACAACAGCGCCTATGGCTGGGAGGTTCATCCTTCGTACGCAACCAGTTGGTTAATTATTAACATATAAGTGTTCTGTTATTTTTAATATGATTATTCCGTTGTGTAAATGTTTATATGAATGTTATGTGTTTGTTGGTTTAATTGAACAATTGCATTCATGTTTTAATATTCGTGTTGTTAGATGGATGTTGACCTACTGTCCCTGGGGTTATTTTATATGTATGGGGGCATTTTTAAGTTTTTCGTTTTAGCAGACTAAGTCGTTTTCCGCAGTGACGAGACTCAACTTGGAGGTTGAGTACGTTACATCTCACCCCCATATCCTTCAAATTTAAATAAGCCCAGTAGGCTAGCTTGAATGGTTGAGTTCTTTGAGCTTCATGCAGGAGGTCTTGGGGTCGATTCCCCAGTCCAGCTACCTCTGTTGCATGCATCACTCAATGTCCTTACCAGGTTAGGAGCCGTAATCAACACTAGTGGTTTTACAATGGGTACCTTCCAGCAAATGTGGGGAAGTGCCCAAGGGTTTCCCCGAAAGGTTTTCCTTGAAAAAAGAAACACACACACACATGTTTGTATGTTTGTATATTGTCATATACATGTATGACTATGTACTGTCAAATAACAAGTTTTTCCAAATTTTTCATGGTCATCAAACCTAGCAACAGGGGCTTGGGAGGATGGATGGCTTAAGGAGTTCAGGTTAATCAAAAAAAAAGGAAAGGAGGAATTACTGAAAATGATAAAAGTGATCCCAGATGTGAACAGGATAAAAAAATGCATACACAACAGGTGAAGGCAAAGAAAAGTACAGTAATCAGGGGGCTGAAGAGCATTGGACTGTGATCGAAAAGCTTAAGGGACAACTCCAATGAAATTTTGAAAAGAATAAGCTCAGCATGGTCAAGTGGTTCTCTGGTATTAACTGCATGCTGGTAAGGCCAAGCACGATAAGTGTTGGGTTGCGGATGCAATTACTGCATTCTGAGTAATAAGGGGAACAGCTAGAACGGAATGAACAATAAGAAAAGATGGACAAACAAATGAAAGGAGATCGCAGAACAAAAATCAGTGGCAAAAATTATAAACCAAAAGCTCAATCACCATGAGATTTTGTTGCAGAGATAAACAAGTTTATTATAGAGGTAATCAGTTTGTTGAGCAAAACGAATTTCAAGTTACATTAATGGCTTATGCTTACTAAGTGAATTTTTCGAATCGTGTAATTCTACTTGAATATGTGTGCAAGACCTGGCCAGGCCGCAATTTTAACCTAAGAATTTATGAAAGCCGCGTATCATTGGAATGAGACTCTAAGCCAAAATCAATAATATAAATCAGCTTAACATGGACATCTGTTGGAAGGCATACCATAACAGAGAACTTGTGAGGACATATAACAGTTGTTAGGATGCTACGAAGAATCTGTGATATCATGCAGGTGCACAAAGAATGATATTGTGCTATGGGAATTATGGAAGAATATGCCTAACCCACAGCATTGGCTTGAAATGTTTAACACGAGAAAGAGGATCGAACCCCCAAACTTACATTTCTAGTCGTGATGGAAGAAGAGTAGTCGTGCATATTGTCCGTGCATTTAAGTATGACATAATTAGCACTTCGAGAGTTGGGAGGCACGGCGTCGAACAGAGGCTCGGATTGCAACCCCTTCAAATCCACACTGCAAACATAAAAGACAGAACTATAAATAAAAAAAAGCAACAAAGGGACGTCAGCAAATCGTGTGCAATAGAGTGCACAAACCTTGTGCCCAACAAATACGCCTTGACGGTAATATAAGTGCCGCGCTCCTTACACTGAGCTTCGACGCTTGAGTCATCACTGGTGTCTACGGGCCATTTCTTGTTCCAGTCTATTGTCTCCACGGCTGCACTGGAGGTCGAAAACCCTAGTGCCGATTCCCAAACCCTGGTGGAATTTCTAAGCAAAAAAGCTGGAGCAAAGCCATGACACCCGGTGTCTGCAAGCGCTCTTCTTAAGAAAGAATTATGGAGCTGAGGAATTGAATGAATATCTCTGAAAGGGAATGTGGGGTTGTTGGGAATTTGCAGAGTTTTAAGATAGGATGAAGTAAACCTGTTTAGAGCAGAAGACCGGCGGAAGAGAAACGACATTGTTTTATGCTGCAAATACATTCCCAGCGTCTATTTCTAATTAGTTCAAGTGCATAATTTAGTATGGCGCTACTTAGATTGCTCAGAAATAATCCAGAGCATAGCCAAGATTAGTAATGGAACAGGGTTATTATTTATCTTGGATTTTGAATGGACTTGTTTGTAAATCACATGGACTTGTTGGTCCAGTGACCGTGGCGAGTTTGTGAATAGGGCCTCCCAATGCATGGCATTCAAAGGCCCGACCTGCTACTCGAAATAAATCGAAGGGAGGGCTCCCCGTGGACTTAAAGCCATGTAGGGCGGCTTTCACGCCATGAGGAACGGGTTTATTTTGTTCTATTAAGTAATAATATTATATATAGTTTTATAATATAGTGATTAATTCTATTTTGAAAGTAAGTTAAATTGTAATTGGAGTATTATTTATTTTATATATAGAATTCGAAGTTAAATTGTAACTCGAATGTCATTTTTTTTCAATAAGAAAAAAACACTTATATTAGTAAATATAAAGCTGTCTCTTTTTCAGATCTTACAAAGTGTATCTATACTCCAAAAATCTTAAGTGTGGTTTTATCCAAACTTTTGTTTATGTAGTCATGTCTGATTACATATTTATATCTCAAATATACAAAAAGTTATGTCATCTTTATGTCTATAATTTACAGCAGTTTCAAAGCAAAAGAGTACCTTAAAAACTAATATCAATTCTTTCAAAAATTTCATGTTGTCCAACTGAAACTTGTGAGTAATAAAAACCGCCTTCATCCAAAATCAGTGCTTTTTTTGATAGTCGATCAGCATCCTGATTATAAGATCTATAGATATGTTGTGCTTTGATTTGCTGAAAATGTTTGTGCATCGCTCTAATCTTTGTCATCCAAGGCTGTAAAGATATCACCTGAAGATTATTATCATTAATATACCAATCAATAATAACCTTAGAATTCCCCAGCAATAATAATCTTGGTACCTGTTTAAGATAAAAAAAATATAAAATTAACCAAATTGCCATCGATTCCCCTTTAAAATTTGTTCATTTTCCACATTTCATTTTTAATTTAAATGTACCCATGATTGGGCATTTCAGAGTGGCTCTAGCCCCATATTTTGTGCCTCTTTCCTATGAAGCCCCCATCAAAAACACCTATTGCCCGAACCCAATTAATAGTTGGTGGCCTATCAATCCTTTTTAGAAGAATATCCTGTATAATTTTTTGTTCCCCCAATTTCTGCAAGATGTAGTTACAAACTCTGATATGGTGTTTTTGTTGTCCTTCAAATATCAATAGGTTCCTATGCTTCCATACCTCCCAGCTAATAAGACATGGGATTTCATTCTAGTTTTCCTTCCTCTTTGTCCAATTACGGAGATTGTTTTCAAAGAAACCTCCTTGCCATTTATTGACCAGATTTAGTTCCTTAGAGATTGTTTGCCATATAATTTTTATAAAACTACAGTGCCCAAATAAATGTAACATAGATTCTTCACATTCCTTACAAAACACACAGATATTAGGTCACTGAAAACCCCTTTTTATCAAGTTGTACCAAGTAAGAATTTTATGTTCCAACAATAACCATACAAATAGTTTCACCTTCATTGGTATTTGCCACTTCCAAATCTCAGAATACCAGAATTTTGGCTCTACCCCCATATCCTCCATCACTTGAACTTCATATGCTAGTTTAGCACTGACTTGACCTTGTTTGGTATCCCAAGACCACAATAAATTGTCTTTCTCATCATTTAATTCTATTCCAGTATTTACCAACCCTTTAATATAATTTGTCCATTCATCTTTTTGAACTCCCTCCAGGCCTAAAGTTTCAGCATTTTTCCACTTTGTTGAGTTAATACCTTCTTGTGCATTTGATCCTGCATGAGCAAGACAGGTAATCCCTTGTTCCTTTAACAGTAATATAAGATTCTCAGATAATTTATAGAAATAGTGAGACCCTATCATAGGGTCAACACCTATTATGATATATCTCCCACTCTCATGCTTCCAAACCAACCAATTGGAAATTATGTTTACCGAAGAGGTAAGGGCTCTCCAGAAATTTAAGGTTCCATTCCAATGTTTTATCCCCTGCTTTAACCACTTTTCAACAGTTTTCCTTTTAAGATATTTTTTCATTATCACCTCATGCCAAAGTCCATGCATCATAAGGCATCTCCATAAGCTTGTTGCCGCCAATGCTTGTCCAAACATAAAAATATTTTTGATTCCCCATCCACCATCCTTTTTAGGTTTTGCAATCTTTTTCCAGTTTGATAAATGTATACCTTCCTTTTCTTTTTTACCAGACCATAAAAAGTTGAACATTCTTCTTTTAATATTGTTTAGTACACTTTTGAGAACTTTTGCCAATGAAAGCCAATACACAGATATTCTTTCAAGTATTGTTTTTACAAGTATCATTCTACCACCCAGGGTAAGCCACCTATGGTTCCAACTCAGAATTCTCTTTTCAATTTTTTTCTCTAGCCAAGACCAGTCCCCTCTAGTATAACAGTTTGGTTTAATGTAAAACCCAAGATACTTAAAACCTGTATCTAATGGTTTAACTTCAAAGGGCATAAGTTCCTTCAACAGAATAAGTTCTACATCCTCCCATCCATCTTCTAAGAAACTAAACTTTTGAGAGTTGAATTCCATCCATGTAGCCCTGCAAAATAAATCCAACACCTCCTTGAATGCTTTCCACTCAGCAATGTATCCAATCCCAAAAAATATTGCATCATCTACAAACATTAGATGTGTAATATTTAATCCTCTCACCACAAAAACACCCTCAATTTTCTTATCCCGAACCCTCTCTTGTATAATTTTGCTCAACCCTTCAATTGCAAGAAGAAAAAGTAGTGGAGATAAAGGGCAGCCTTGCCTTATACCCCTTGAGGATTTAAAAAATCATGTAGGTTTCCCATTAATCAGTACATCATAATTTGTTGATGTTACACATCCCATGATCCAATCGATTGCTTCTAAACTTAAACCAATATGTAGGAGAACAAGTCTAAGAAAACCCCAATCCACCCTATCATAAGCTTTGACTAAATCCAGTTTTAGAACCAGTGTTTTTTTATTATTCACCGTTATGCTTTGTAGTACTTCTTGTACCACTCCAATTGCATCCGTTATTTGCCTACCATCTAAAAATCCAAATTGTTCTTTTGATATACCAGTGGACAAGGATGATTTTAATCTGGTAGCAATTATTTTTGTAATGATCTTGTATATCAGATTGCACAAAGATATAGGCCTAAATCCTCCAAATGAGTCAGGTTTGTCACTTTTAGGGATTAAGGCAATAAAAGTAGCATTCATTGCTCCCGACACTTTCCCTAACCTTCTCAACTCTTCCACTACCTACAAAAGTTCATTCCCCATAATATCGAAGAAAGCCAAAAAGAACTCAACAGTCTAGCCATCCGGCCCAGGACTCTTTGAGCACTTAAATCATTTTAATGTTTTTAGCACTTCAACTAAGGAAACTGGATCAACTAACCTAATTCCCTCTTCCTCAGAGAACATTCTCGGATAATTCCTTAATACTGCAAGTTGAATTGAAATTGCCAGATTTCCATGTGCTTTAAACAAGTTCTGGAATTAGTCACCAGCTTCCATTTGAAGATCTGAATTGTTTGTTATAGTTGTTCCATCTCCCTTAGTGATATCCCAAATGGTGTTTATTTGTTTTCTTGAGTTTGCATAAGCGTGGAAAAGTTTTTTATTCCTGTCACCTGTTGCCAACTAGTTTACCCTAGTTTTTTGTCTCCAAGTCTCCTCCTCTTGTTTTAGAAGTGTCGTTTTCCTTTGTTCTTTATCCAGAACCAATAACTTATCCTTTTCCTCCACAAAACCTCCAGGAAAATATGTATATAACTTATCCAATTCCGATTCCAGTTGTACCAATTCTTTCTTACCTTCAACCTTCTTCTTTCTTTCCCAAACTATTACCATTCTCTTAAGTCTTTTTAGCTTCTTTACCAATGATTCCATAGGTTTCAAGACCTCTGTCCCCAGCAAATCCACCCAATTGTTTCTAACAATACTAACAAATTCTTGATCCTCCATCCAAACAACATTAAATTTAAATGGGTAGCGGACCATATTGCTCCCAAAATCCAGTTGTAACAATACTAGCATGTGATCCGAGATCTTGTCATTGCAAGTCCAGGATCGATATCTGATTCTTGAAGAGACAAGCTTCTCAAATGTCAAAAACTGATCCAGGCTTTTTGCAATGTAATCTTGGCCTTTCCTTCCATTCCTCCATGTCGAAAGAATTGTTACTGGCTCAGCATCCACTAAGCCTCCATTTTGAACCAAATGACTGAAGAAAAGTTGTAAAGGATCCACCCTTGCCTCAACACGCCAAACTTCCCTACTAGAAATGGTAAAATTAAGGTCTCCCCCTAATATTAAATTTTCCTCATCAAAAATCCCAATCCTTTTTAATTCCTCCCAAAATACCACTCTATTAGCATATGGCCCATAACAGTTGATTAACTTCACCTTTAAATTTGTGTCTTTAACGACACCTTCCAATAAAATCCCTACAGGCGTCAAGAACACATCAAAATTAGCCTTACGGGGGTTCCAAAATGAGAGCAGTCCCCCTGAGAGACCAATAGAATCAACTCCGCATAAATGTCAATTAGGAAGAAGTTTGGCAAAGACTTCCCTTGCTTTTGTCGCACCTACCATGGTTTCCTAAATGAAAAGAACATCTGGTTTATTTTTCTCTAAGAACCTAGTGAGGGATAATGACTTTAAGGATCTCCCCACTCCTCTCACATTCAAGGATGCCACGATCATCTTTTCACCCTAGCCATGGATTTCTGAGATCTAAGTGCCCTAGGACCAGTTACAGCCTCATGAATAGGCATAATTGATAGATCCTTCTATTTTCCCAATTTCCTTGCACTCCTAGTTTTAATAGGAGAAAAATATGTTTTCAGCCCTCCTAAGACGACCCCTTTGATCAAGGCAGCCCCACACCCCCGACCACAAGACCCCTAACCCTTGCTCCCCTCTACCTTCCCAACCTTTTGGTTATCCAGTAACACCCCACCAGCAAATATTGGTAACTGCAATCAGGTTAAAACCTCCCTGTATGAAGGTTAAAAATTACAAACCGATTCCTCCACTATTGATAGTCCATTTGATGGTTGTAATCCCTCATATTTCCCCAGAACCTGACTGTCATTCTCTTCTAGAATGGTCTTATATGAAAAGCATTCACCCTTCTCTTATAGTCCCAAACCACAAGAGTTTCCTGCAACCACAGTAGGTTTCCCTTTCAATCCCAATCCACAAGAGTTTCCCACAGCCACAAAAGGTTTAAAGCCCTCATCGAGATTAGAATTTTCATCGCATAACAACATTTGGGAGTCCACAACTAAAAAATCCCTACCTGAATCCCCTAGCGATCCCCCTTCAGCCTAGTGCTCAACCATAAAAACAATCTTATCATTCATATTAGTTTCAGCTTTGAAGGTCCCCGAAACCGGTCTGTCTATCCCTTTTAATATAGTCGTAGCTGAAAAACCATCTCCCTTCCCTTCCAATCCCAAACCACGATAGTTTCCCTTGCCCCATCAGTATTAGATCTCTCAACCAGATTTGGAATCCGATCGCAATGCAACTTTTGGGATTCCACCTCTAAAACAACTCTGTCATGATCCCCATGTGTACCCCCTTTACCCGAGAGCACAACAGTATAATCAATCTTATCAAACCTATCGGGCTCATGAAAAGTGGTTCCCGAGACCAGACTGTCATTCCCTTTTATTGAGGTCGCGTATGAAAAGCAACCTCCCTTCCCTTCCAATCCCAACCCACTAGAGTTTCCCTCAAGCACAACAGGTTTAGCTACCTCACCCAGAAAAGGAGTCTGGTCGCGTAGCTACGTTTGGGAGTCTACATCTAACACTACCTTACCAGAATCCCCTTGATATCCCCCATTACTTGAGAGAATAATTGTACAGTCAGGTTTATCAAGTCTTTAGGGTTCAGCTAAGAATGCAATTAGTCTCCTCCCTTGACCTATCACTGCCCTAGAATCCACAGGCAAGCTCGCCTCTCCCAAATCTGCCCCAAACACCATACAATTAGCCCTTACGGCCACAGACAGGCAACCCACGTCCTCCAAACTCTCTCCCAGATCATTACCAACATGACAGATCTTTCCCCTATGAGAAATATTTACTCCCAACCCTCCCTTCGAATGTGCCTCATCGATCTGGGGGTCTAATTCTAATCCCAACATCTCTTTTAACAATAATGAATTCGAGGAAAAACTTGGTTTAGGCAAGCAGGAGTTTGACTTACCAAAGTTTTCTTCTCTATTCAACACTTGAGTATCAGACTAGTTGCGCCAACCTTCCGCTTCAAAAGAATTGTCCTTGACTGTCATTCTCGAGAGTCCAGCCGCAAGTAATTTCTTTTGTTCCAAAAATTCCACGCATTGATAGCGCAAATGTCCTGTCTTTTTACAGCCCGAGCAACGAAACAACACACCAACCTAGTCCAATCTTTGTTGGATCTTTAAACCCTGCCATATAATTTCAATCTCCTCTGGCAGGCCTGCAAAAGTGTCCATTTCAACCAGTATCTTCCCCATTCGGCGATAAAAACCCCCAAACTGTTTTGAATCCACCTATAAAAATTTACCAATAGCATTCCCAGTGAGCTTGAAGGCATCTAAACTCCACAATGCAAGAGGGCATCTTGGTAAAAGCACCCATAGATGTTGAAATCTGACTCTCTATTTTTCTAGATTGAAACCTAAGTGTCATCGATTCAGCATCATACTTCCATCGTTTACTACCCAGCCCTGCTGGAGCACCCTCTCCACATCTTTTGAATTCCTAAAAATGAAGCAAAACCAACCCTTTAATAAAATGAAAGTCTCTGGTACATATCCAAATAACATCCCCAAATTGGCTTCAACCAAGGCATGTATATCCTTTGCCCCCATGGCCTAATAGCTGAATTTTCCCACCAAACCACGCAAGGTAAGAATGCTCACAGCATCCATCCCGATATCTCTACCTAGTGTTAACGACGGCTTCAATTTCCGCGGCTTCCACACCCTGATTTTTGTGTCTGACTTATTACTTTCTCAGTTGTTGTACCCACCAGAACGACCCACACCTGGGTTCACTCCTATAATTGATGACGTCGCACCTCCGCTTCCCCCTTTCGTTTGTACGGTGCCCCCACCACCACCCTTATCTCTCTGTGAAATTACAGTGTTTCCACTCTTTGTAAGCCCAACTTCAGTCTGTACCCTATTTGGATTAGTTGAGTGTCGAAACTTCCCCAAATTCGACCTATACTGTTTGCAGGTTCTATCACAGCGAGAGACCCCCCCAAAATGATTCACCTCTTCTCCCCTCGTTATTGCACCTCCACTTACCCCCATCACATGACAAGGATGCTCAACACCCCCTTTATCACACTGTGCACCATGGTCTCTTAGCACCTCTCCAAGCGAACCAACGGAGCTGTGTTTTCCCTCAACCAACTTACACTCCAACCTAACCCCCTCTGCACAACGCGACGAATGGAATGATTCATTCTCCTTCCCGACCTTGTGCTTTCCCCCAAATTTTGCTTCCCAATAGAACAGTTCATTTATTGTATCAATAGTGTTATTCCTCGCCGAATCGTCCGAAGGACCACCAAGTGTCCCCAATATTGTACTGTCGGACCACTCAGCCTCCACTACAACTAACTCCTCACCTGTCCRTCTTAAATTATGTGTGTACCTTGTTATTTTTTCCCTGTAMTTCACATCAGACTTATACAACYCTTTATGGCTCCACCAGAGCTCCTCCGAAGAGTCCAACAGCTGGACACCAACTTCAGACGTCATTCCATCCAGTATAAAATCAGCACACACCTTACCTACCATATCCTCTAATCTCCTCTCTCCCTCTCCCCTACGATCCTTTTACTCTCCTGGACTCATATCCCCATGATCCCAATCCAGGCCACCAGCTGCCTACCCCTGTGGGGGGCCGAGCAACCCTACCCCATCCCAAACCCTAAACGTAACCAAACCAGAGCCTCTCTTTGTTGCATCCTCTTAAAACCATGACTTTATTTACAAAGTAATATTTTTCAATTAGAGTGTCATTTATTATACCTACTATATATCATTCGATCTAGGGTTGA
Source organism: Picea sitchensis (assembly GCA_010110895.2). Classification (NCBI taxonomy): domain Eukaryota; kingdom Viridiplantae; phylum Streptophyta; class Pinopsida; order Pinales; family Pinaceae; genus Picea; species Picea sitchensis. Next base: position 350,149 of record SNQJ01S0000680.1, on the reverse strand, counting down.
CACACTATGAGTTCATGTTGGCCCACTTGCAGATTTTCATTTTAACATAGTTTGAAAAAAACTTATTTTTCAAATTATTTATAATTTGTTTTTTCTGCAATGTTAATGGATAATGCATTTCATCTCTTATTGTGGGAAGGACGACGTACTCCTTGGCACCATCACCAAGCATTCAATTGTCATTTGATTCCTCCTACCAATGTCACTCACGTTAAACTCTCTCGCATTAAACTATCATTTAATTATGTTGGTATATTCAGGGACACTGAGAGGGGGGTGAATTAGTAAACAATTGATCAATTTTTCTACTTATAATTGGATTCAAGATATTATTACATTCAAGATATCATATATTGAAACAAACAACCATAGATACACAGTGCACAAGGATTTTACATGGAAACCCAAATGGGAGAAAACCACAAAACACTTTTTAATATATCAGAAGATTACATCCACCGGAAGCACCAACTTTCAAGATTCTTCAACACCAACTGGAAGGAGGCACCAACCCCCTGAATTTTCTAGCACCAACTAGAAGAAGGCACCAACCCCCTTGTGAGCACCAACTCACACTTCTCAGGCACCAACCCGCAGACTGAAGACACCAATCTTCTCATGCACCACCCAACCACTTTGATTTCAAAGATTGTAATTACAGTAAAATATCTTCTACAAAACTCACAAGAATTACCATAGTACACTTTTGATCAAAACAACATTGCAAGATGAAACCTCGTGTTTTGATAGTTATAAAGATAGACTGCATCACCCTTGATCTCTAGTTTTCATATTGTTGCCTTCTTATGCCATAATCAGTCCTTGACTTGGCCAAAATACACTCCTAGAAACAAGGACTTCAATCTGCTTTTTTGTTGAGTTGTATCTGCCTCTGTAACTCTCAAATGATCCTTTCAACAAGCCTGGACTAGCACACAGACTAGTTCTAAAAATTCGGCACTAAGATAGATCTTAAACTCACACTAAACAATCCTTCACTTGTCTTATATTTGGCCTTAATTGACCTTGGATTTGGCCTCAAAACATTCCTAAAATTCACCTCAGATTTGGCCTCATAACAGGCATAAATTCACACCAAATAGTCCTAAAGACTCGCCTTAATTTGCTTCTGGAAACCATCTTAGAACAAACCTCAATATGCCTAGGAAGACAGATGTCAAACTCAGCCTTATAGTCTTAGGAAATTTGTCTTAATTTGCCTTACTTCCTCAAAAATTGCTTATAACAGACTTCAAGTATTTGCCAAGATAGATAAAAAAAGCTCAGCTTATCCTCCCTTATGCTCCTGAAACTTTCGCCCTCTTGAACACCTCAGACCATAACGTTTTTTTTCTTGGCTAAAATGAGGCTCTTGATTGTCTATTTATACTAGACTAAGCCACCCTTTAGGGCCGACTTTACTAACACATCATTAATTTTATTTTTAATAAAGTATTCCATCCTTTAGGACCGACTTCACCAACACAACATTAATTTTATTTTTAATAATTATTCCAACTGAGGCAGACCCATGCAATTGGGAAAAATTATATGATCATCCTTTAAGAGGGCATAACTCCTCAATCGTGTAGAACCACGTGGCATGCCAGCTATCATTTGAAATGGCTTGATGAGGACTATCAATCCATGGAGGTTTTGCATGCATTTACAATGTCCTTCATATTATTTTTCTTCAATCAACTTTGGGGCTTCTTAACTACACCTCTAGGGCTTCTTAACCATATTTTTAGGATTTCTTGACCATACATTGGAACTTCTTTTCTTGAAGACTAGGACTTCTTGTAGGCTTCTTCAAAGTGTCATCCCATGAGGGCCATGCTTAGAGCTAAGCTAGAAGGGGACCACTTCAAAGACTCCTTCAAGTAAACCCATCACTTATAGGGGCTTCTGGACTTGCTTCGGGGCTTCTTCTATGGTTGACATCAATGAAAACCAATTTTCCAACAATCCCCCCCTTTGGAATTGATGGAAACACTCATACTCCCTATGTTACCATTGCTCCCCTTGTCTTCATGTTTATGATCTTTCTCTACCCCTTTGACATCAATGGCAAAGGGTAACTCCCCTTGGCATATTTTCTCCCCCTCTCTTCCTTGCTAGATGGCGTGCGGATCAGTATGGAGTAGAAACTACTCCCAGTTTATGACGAAGATACTCAAAGGTCTCCCTTGGGAGAGGTTTGGTGAAGATATATGTTATTTGTTCATTTGTCCCAATGTATTCTAACTTGATACTCTTCTCTATGACACGTTCCTGTAGAAAGTGGTACTTAATAGGAATATGTTTAGTTTTGGAATACATCATTGAATTCTTGGAGATGTTTATAGTGTCGTTGTTGTCACAGAAAATCATAATAGGCTCATCATATTTTACTTGTATGTCTTGTAGGGTTTGCTTCATCCAGAGGACCTGAGTACAACAAGCGATTGTTGCAATATATTATACTTCTATCGTGGATAAGGACATTGAAGATTGCTTCTTACTCAACCAGGACACCAAACAATCGCCCAAGTAGAATGTTGCTCCACTTGTACTTTTTTTGTCATAAATACTTCTTTCCCAAACTACATCTATGTAGGTGACCATAGTCAACTCATTCCCTTTTGGATACCATAACCCAAACTCGGTTGTTCCTTTGAGACATTTGAAGATCCTCTTCATTGCTAGGACATGAGATTCCTTTGGTGTTTCTTGAAATCTTATGACTTGTCCAACTGCTTGCATCACATCTGGTCTTGAAGTTGTCACATAGAGTAAACTGTCAGTCATCGATCTATAGAGTCTATGTTCTGCTTCTTTAGATTCATTATCTTTTCTCAACTTGCAACCAGTCACCATAGGAGTACTTACAAGTTTGCAATCTTCCATTTTGGACTTTTTCAACATTTCCTTGATGTACTTGGTTTGGGAAATTAAAATGTCTTCACCTAGTTGAGATATCTGGAGTCCCTGGAAGAAAGTCAACTCCCCAAGTAGGGGCATTTCAAACTCACTCTTCATATCTCTAGCAAAATTTTGACTCAACATGTCATCATTTCTTATGAAGATGATGTCATCCACGTATACTTTAATGATAGTCAAACTATCTTGTTCCACTTTTATATAGAGATTACTATCTGCGCTTCCCCTTCTGAATCCTTGTTGTTGTAAATATTTGTCAAATCTTGCATACCAAGCTCTAGGTGCTTGCTTGATTCCATACAGGTCTTTCTTCAATCTACAAACATAGTCTTCCTTTTCTGATAGTTGAAACCCTTATGCCTATTCTATGTAAACGTCTTCTTCTAATTCTCCATGAAGGAAGGCTAATTTTACATCTATCTGAACCTTGATCCTTATGGAGCATGCATAAGCTAAGAACATTATGATTGGTTCCATTCTGGCTACTGGGGCAAAGGTTTATTCAAAATCTACACCTTCAACTTGTGCACATCCTTTGCATACTAACCTTGCCTTGTTTTTGGTTACTTGTCCATCTTTGGTCAGCTTGTTTATGAATACCCACTTTGTGCCTATGACGTTTTTGTCCTTAGGTCTTGGAACTAGTTCCCATGTCTCATTCTTCTCTATTTGATTTAGTTCTTCTTCTATGGCCTTGATCCAATTTTCATCGTTGTTGGTTTTCTCAAAGCTGCTTGGTTCAAATGTGGATAATAATGATAGATGTCTTTGTTCTGGTGTATGTGCTTGTTTGCTTCTTCTGGTTTCTATTCCTGTGTTTTTTCCCCAATAATTTGTTCTAGTGGATGATTCTTCTAATACCACCATTTGGGTGTCTTAGAAGGTGTATGGAGATCTTGTTGATTGTCTTTTGTTTCTTATTGCTCTGTAATGATCCCAAGCCAAATTCTTTCTTGGAATCACTAACTACTACAAATTTATTGAGTTTTTAAGTGCATACAAGATTCATCAACACATGGAGATCACAATATATTCAAGATGTAGAAGCATAAGCAAAGATCTGACCTTTTTATTATGAGCAATGTAAGATCAATACAATAGATGGCCGAACTGGCATAAACCTTAGATGGTCGTACAAGCAATAGATATGAGCTGCTACAAAATGCTCCCGACAATACAAAATGAGCCTCCAAAGGCTGGATATACAATGAAGCCTAAATCAAGCAGATCTGAGTCATACTAATGCTCAACCTCCAAGCTGGAAAGTGCCACATCCTGCTAGAATGCTGAAGCCCTGAATAATTCTGCCCTGCTACCAAAAGTGTCCAATCATCCCGAGAAATATGCCAAATGATAGATCGGGCAACTG
>SNQJ01S0000680.1:327447-344269 GCA_010110895.2 Picea sitchensis | reverse complement strand
TAACCATCTGACCCATGCTTTCTGTTGTCCTGCTACATAGTTTCTGAGGTAACCTTCCACCCATTTGTTGACTATCTCAGTCTGACCATCCGTCTGAGGGTGATAGCTAGTACTAGGAGTCAATGTTGTACCCACTAATCTGAGATATGAGAGAGATGGAGGCCATCAAGTTTGCCACTATGTACTTGGATGTAACATTTGTTTCCAAAAACTCTAAAGTGCTTAACATTTTTTGATCTTCCCTTCCATGGTTCATATGGACTCTTATCATTGTTAATTCTAAGCATTCCTCTATTCGAGATATGAATGGTTAAATGTATTGCTTGTACCCAAAATATATCGCTCAACTTGGAATCATTCAACATGGTTCTATCCATTTCCTGTATAGTTTTGTTATTCCTTTCAATGACTCCATTTTGTTGAGGTGTCCTAACTATTGAGAATTGACTTTTTATTCCATGTTCTTAACATAAATCCCTAAATTATTTTGACATGAACTCACCTCCATTATCTGATCTTAAGCACTTGATTTTCAAATCAGTCTCATTTTCAACCAGCTCTTTAAATATCCTGAAACATTCGAATGTTTCTGACTTTTTCTTGAGGAAACAAACCCCAGTCATTCTTGTGTAATCATCAATAAGTAGAATGAAGTATTGTTCACCATTCAGCGCTTTTGTTCTCATCGGTTCGCATAGATCGGTGTGTACAATCTCCAATGGTTTTGTTGTAGAGTATTTCTTTGTCCTAAACTCAAATCTTGTTTGTTTTCCATGCTGGTAGTGTTTTCACATAGTGTTTGTTGGCTTTGAAATTCCAGGCATTTCTCTCGCCGCTTCCTTTCTATTGATTTTGACAAGAATGTCAAAGTGCATATGGCCCATTCTTCTGTGCCAAATCCAATTTTCATCTTCCTTTTCCCAAGCAACATCTTTCCTTTCCGATCTCATTCAAGATGCATATGTTGTTTGGGGTCCTTATTGTTGTTGCCACCAATCTGCCTGATCCTTCTTTCCTTATTTCACATTTATTTGAGTTAAATAGAAGTGTGTGTCCCAAGTCACACATTTGACTCACACTTAGCAGATTATGCTTCATATTTTCAACAAGTAGGACATTTTATGCCATGGCGTATTTGCTTCCAAGCTTGACTGTGTCTTTTCCTATAATTTTGGTTGAGTTATCATTATCAAACGAATCTGGTCCATCTTTTTCTTTCTTCAGTATTACAAATATGTCCTTGTCCCCTGTCATGTGCTTTGAACATTCACTGTCAACGTACCATTCAATTTTTTTGCTTTGGGCTTGTAAAGCAATCATGCATTCTTCAATGTTCAATTCATCCTGCTTCCTTTTCCAGATCCTTGATAGTTCTTTTACATGATTGTTGAAATCCTGCTCTGGTTCCCTTGGAGGAACAATCAACCTACAATCTTTGGATATGTGTCCAAAATTGTTTCATTTGTAGCATTCTACTTTGTTATTCAATGAGCTAAAACTGTTATAGTTTATGTTATAAGATTCATGAGGCTTTATGAGATAGTCGTTCTTGGGGTATCCTCCATAGTTGCTTCTATTCCTAGCATAAGCGCTAAAATTTATAGCCTTATGCCCAAAATTGTTGTAGGAATAAAATAATACAAGAAAGATAGTCTGGTACCTGAGTGTGGGAGATCTTCTAGGTGGTGCAACTCTTTTGTAATCTTCTAATTGAGTCCTCTCCATTGCTGGTTGTTGATTCTGTGTCCCTCTGATTGGATGATCTTCTTCTTGGATGATCTCCATTGCATGGATGTTCTCCTTTGAAGGCTTGCATTCTTCTTTCTTGATGGGCCTTTGATGACATCTACATAACTATTTTGTTCTACTTCTTTTCCTGTCGCCATGGAACTTGAACCCTTCTCAGTATGAGTTTTCTTGTATCCTAGTCCAGACTTGTCATAGTGTGGCCTTTGATTGTTGATGATTTCATCCAATATTTTGGTGTTATTGCCAAAGTTTTGTTGGATGTCCTTCTTTTGAAGTTCCTTCCTTAATGAGACTATTTCTGCTTTGAGGCTTTCCTTTATTTTCTCCTTTTCTTCGAACTGTTTTTTTAGTGTTTCTTCAATCATTATGACTTCTTCCAACTGGACTTTTAGACTGGTGATAATTTGTTATGTTTCTTCAAAACATTTGTTGGGACTTTGAGAATACTCCTTTAGCTCACTTAGTTCTTTCTTGAGTGACTTGTTTTTCTTCCTTTCTCTTTTTAGATCTCTTAAGGCACTGATTAGATCTCAAGATCCACTTCTCCTTCATTTTCACAATCTTCCTCATCATCTTTAGGGGTTTCTTCTTGGGTTTCCATTGCCATAAAGAGCACTCTTTCTGAGTCACTATCACTATCATTATCCTCACCAGATGAGGAGCTATCTTCTCTTGAATAAAGACTTTTCTTTTATTTCTTTTCTTGTCTCTTTTTTGATATTTCTTTTCTTTCTTAAGAACTTTTTCTTCATCATCACTATATAAACCTCTTGCATAAGGACATTTGGAAGCAAAATGACCAATTTTACCACAATTAAAACACTTTAAGGGAAGCTTACCTTTGTTCTTTCCAGTTCCTTTCTTCAACCTCCTCATGAAGTTGGTTGTTTCTTCATCTTCATCTGAATCATCATTGCAGCTGCAACTTGACTTTGACTTTTGCTTGTTCTTTCTTGTTTTCTTGGATGCTTTGAAATTTGCTTCCCTTTTGGATGGATTGTCATATTATGTTCTCATTCCATAAGCTATAAGTATTCCATGTAGCTCATCCATGCTCAACATAGCAAGATCTGCTCTTTCTTCCAGGGCCGGAACCTTAAGATCAAATCTCATTGGAAGAGACCTTAGTATCTTTTGAACAATTACCGAACCTTTAATTTCTTCTCCCAATCCTCCAATAGCGTTCACTATTTCATCAACACACATAAAGTAAGTTGCAATATCTTAGTCTTCCTTCATTTTCAAATATTCAAATTGACCTCTATAAGTTTGAAGCTTGCCCCCCTTGACTTTGGCATCTCCTTCGTAAACATTTTGAAGTTTGTTCCAAATTTCCTTTGCAGAGTCACATTGCTTAACCTTAACATACCAAGCCACTTAGAATAACATTCATAGTCTTTGAATTGTTTTCATAGAGTCTTTTTCTAACTCCATCTATTGGGGGAGAAGTAGGTGTCGTGTATCTGTTTACTACAACTTGCTAGACATCAAATCCCCGTGCTTGCAAAAATGTTCTCATCCTTCTGCTCTAGAAAGCATAGTTCTGACCATCAAACAACAACGTTCCATTCTTAGTGCAAGCCATGATCTACCTTCCAGTGGTTAGACTATTCCCAATGAATCTACTCTGATACCAATTGTTGGTATATTCAGGGATACTCAGGGGGGGTGAATCAGTGTAAAAAAATTATCACTTTTTCTACTTATAATTGCATTCAATATATTATTTCATTCAAGATATCATATATTGAAACAAACAACCATAGATACACAGTGCACAAGGATTTTACGTCGAAACCCAAATGGGAGAAAACCACAAAACACTTTTTAATATATCATAAGATTACATCCACCAGAAGCACCAACTGGAAGGAGGCACCAACCCACTTGTGAGCACCAACTCACACTTCTCAGGAACGAACCTGCAGACTGAAGACATAAATCTTCCCGTGCACCACCCAACCACCCTGATTTCAAAGATTGCAATTACAGTAAAATATCTTCTACAAAACTCACAAGAATTACTAGAGTACACTTTTGATCAGAACCAACTTTGCAAGATGAAACCCCTTACCTTGATAGTTGAAAAGATAGATTGCATCACCCTTGATCTGTAGATTTCATAGTATTTCCTTCTTATGCCATAATCATCCCTTGTCTTGCCCAAAATACACTCCTAGAAACAAGGCCTTCAATATGTTTCTCTGTTGAGTTGTATATGCTTTTGTAACTGTCAAGTGATCCTTTTAACAGGCCTGGAACAACACACATACTAGCTCTGGAAATTTGGCATTAAGATAGACCTTGAGCTCACACTGATCCAGGTGAAAATCGGTGGCCACCCACCTATTCCACTGCCTCAAAACAGGGGTTTCCACCTTGGCATTTTTTCTACAGCTTTTCCAGTCCTAAACTTTCGGGGCCGTTTTGAGGTCCTAAACAACGTTTTTTGGGCCCGCCACAATCACACTGTAGTATTTAGCCAAAGTGTGAAGACAAAATGTGTATTCCTCGGATAGACCTTTCAAAGGAGCTATCGTGCACCCGAAATGAAGATCATATGCAAAAGTTACGCCCTTGGGAAGCTAATGTTGTGACTTTCAACATTTCATCTTTCGGGGTTAGGATTTTGGATTTTCTTCATGTTAAAAATGCCTCTAGAGCCTCATTGTAAACATCATCATCTTCTTTTGAATGAGCGTAGCCATCACATCTCTTCTTAGAGATAAGATGCCACCATTTTAGTGAGTCATTCACTCTGTAATTTTATAGTTTTTGTACATTCTCTCATTAATAAAAATTGTGCATTATTGTATCTCTATGTTTATTGCATTATTTTTGTGTATCTCGCAATATCTCAGTATATTTAATTGTTATATCTCTGCCTTCATTTCATTCTCAAAATAATCTGGATTAGTGGTATCCGAGCATGCTACTCCTTTTCATTTCTTGTGCATGTCCCCGACGAGGTCAGGGTATAGATATTTGGGTCTCGAGCTAGTTTCCCTTGAGAATAACCGCTCTCACCAGCCCAAGCTTGTCATTGCGGCATGTCCCTCGATGAGGTCATGGTATAGAGACTTGGGTCTCGAGCCAGTTTCCCTTGAGAATAACCGGCTTCCTCACCTAGCTGCGCAGCTCCCATGGTAGAAGAGAAGAGGAATGAGGGAGCAAAATATCCCATCAATCTATTGCTCGCGAAGTCTCAACGTAGGGAACAAGATGTTGGAGAATTTTCCCAAATCCTTCCTGTATTTGAAAGTCATATTGATGCAGATGCTTTGGAAAAATGGTTAAATTTTCTAGAAGTTTATTTCTCTGTTCACAATTTTTCTGACAGAGAAAAGATCACCTTTGTGCTCCTTAAGGCTCTTCCCCATGTCAAACATTTGTGGGAAACTTACTAGGAAAAAAGTTCCACAAAGGAATCTGGAATATTTGGGGCCGAGCCCACTTGGGAATTTTTTATGGATGCAGTTAAGGAGCAATATTACCTTGTGGGAAACTATGATGACCAGTACATGAGATGGAGCACGCTACATAAAAAACGAGACCAAACAGTGTCGGAGTTCACAAATACCTTCCATGCACCAAGCTAGGTATCAACGAATCTGAGCGACATCTGGTTCTAAAATACCACGGGGCTCTACACAGATACATCCAAACCGAAATGGAATTTTTGGACATTTCATCACTGGGAGCCTCTTATAGATATGTTGTCAAAATCAAGCAGAAATTTAAGCAACAAAACAAGTGGGAATTTGGATCTACAAATCCACAACAACCAAAGTATGGTAAAGGCAACCCTAACTCACAGAGCAGTCAAACTCAAGACAACCAGTCCAAGCCACAGGAAAAGAAAGGTAACGAGAAGATGAAGAAGGACACTGGGAAGTGGTGTGACTTCCACAAAATCCCTTGGCACAACACTGATGAATGTCACTTGAAACAGTCATTGGTGGCCGAGCTCAAAGAAACATAGTCGAGCTTCGACTCAAACTCTGGTTGAGACAATAATAAAAGGAGACAAATAATTGATGCATAACCCACTACTATTCTTGCGACCACAACAATCCAACCAGAGGATCCTGAGGAGGGGGGACACCTTTTCCATTCACAGATGTGGGTGAAGGGGACCCCACTGCATTTTATTGTTGATAATAGAAGCCAAAATAACCTCATCTCAACAAAGGTCATCAAGTATTTATATTTTTCGACAACACCACACTCGCAACCATACAACATCGAGTGGCTTTGCTAGGGACGAGATCTTCATGTCAACCAACATTGTCGCTTTTCATACAACATCAAGCCCTTCAAGGATGAGGTACTTTGTGATGTTGCTCCACTGGAAGTTTGTGATGTTCTGTTAGGCCAACCATATATGTGGAGGCTTCATGTTGTTTATGAATCTCGACCTCGTAGAATCATTGTTACTTTGAGGGGTTATCCCTACAGGATACTAGAGGTAGTTCTGACTATTGTATTGACAAAACAATCTCGCAAAGTCATCTCTCATAATGCAAAGTTTAGCCTCTTCACAATCTGGTTAGAAGAGAAGGACACTGCAACCATTGTAGCCTTGACCCAAGACCCTTCTATCCAACAGAAACAAATCAACAAGATTGTAAAAGAGCATCAAGATATTCCTACTGCACCTACAAGGTGCCCCCACATGATAAATACCTTCATGTTCTTCATGTTGCATATTCACCGACAGAGCCCTCCCACACTCCGATAGATCATGCAGCCAGATTGGTTAAACATATCCAACCCCTCCATCAACAAGTTCATAATAGCCTTCCACAAGCTAAGCAAGACAACTTCTTCAGTTAGACAAGCAGCGCACCAAGATTTAGATTCAACAAAAGCTTCCCCGGGGACTTCACGTAATGGAGAACATTGCTTCCTAAGGGGGGAAGATTGATCCAGGAGGAAATCAGTGGCCACCCACCTATTCCACTAGCTCAAAATAGGGGTTTCCACCTTGGCAGTTTTTCTACAGATTTTTGAGTCCTAAACTTCTTGGGTCGTTTTGAGGCCCTAAACAACGTTTTTTGGGCTCACCACAATCACATTGTAGAATTTAGCTAGAGTGTGATGGTAAAATGTGTAGTCCTTGGATAGATCTTTCAAACGAGCTATCGTGTGCCCCAAACAAAGATTGTATGCAAAAGTTAGGCCCTTGGGAAGTTGACGTACCAACTTACCCCATCCGGGCCTACATGATTTTGGTGTTTCATCTTCCGAGGTTAGGGTTTTGGATTTTCTTCATGTTAAAAAGGCCTCTAGAGCCTAATTTTAAACATCATTATCTTCTTGTGAATGAGCGTAGCCATCACATCTCTTCTCAGAGATAAGTTGCCACCATTGTACCGAGTCATTCACTCTGTAGTTTTATAGTTTCTCTACATCCTCTCATTAATAAAAATTGTGCATTGTTGTATCTCTGTGTTTATTGCAATATTTTTGTGTATCTCACAATATCTTTGTATATTTCATTGTTATATATTTGCCTTCATTTCGTTCTCAAAATAACCCGGATCATGCACTAAATAGTCCTTCACTTGCCTTAGATTTGGCCTTAATTCACCTCAGATTTGGCCTCAGAACAAGCCTAAAATTCCCCACGGATTTGGCCTCAAAACATGCCTAAAATTCACACCAAACAATCCTAAAGACTCGCCTTAATTTACTCTTGGAAACCATCTTAGAACAAGCCTCAATATTCGCAGGAAGACAAATGTCAAGCTCTACCTTATAGCCTCAGAAAATTCACCTTACAGCCTCAAAAAAGTTCGGCCTTACTATCTCAAAACTTGCCTATAACAAACTTCAAGTATTTTCCAAGATAGATAAAAAAAGCTCACCTTATCCTCCCTTATGCTCGTGAAACTTTCGCCCTCTTGAACCTTTGTTTTGCCTCATATTAGAGCACTTTTTTTTCTTGGCTAGAATGAGGCTCTTGATCGTCTATTTATACGATACTAAGCCACCCTTTAGGGCTAACTTTCCCAACACATCATTACTTTTATTTTTAATAAAATATTCCATCCTTTAGGGCCGACTTCACCAACACATCATTAATTTTATTTTTAATAATGATTGCCAATGGGGTTGACCCATGCAATGGGGCAAAATTATGTGATCATCCTTTAAGAGGGCATAACTCCTCAATCGTGTGGAACCGCGTGATGTGCCACCTATCGTTTGAAACAAATTGATAAGGACTATCAATCCATGGAGGTTTTGCATGCATTTGCAATGTCCTTCATACTCTTTTTCTTCAGTCAACTTCGGGGCTTCTTAACCACACCTATGGGTCTTCTTAACCATATTTTCAGGACTTCTAGACCATACATTGGAATTTATTTTCTTGAAGACCAGGACTTCTTGTAGGATTTTTCAAAGCATATTCCTGTGAGGGACATGCTTAGATCTATGGCATAAGGGGACCATTTTGGAGACTCCTTCAAGTAAACCCATCACTTCAAGGGCTTCTAGACTTGCTTTAGAGCTCTTCTAGGGTTGACATCAATGACAACCAATTTTCCAACAAATTCTTCGTTCCAACCGTTTCATCGACGAATGGTCATGCTCCTCCCAATATGTTCGTTGTGCATATACACATAAGGCACACTTATGGCAGTCTATGTGCCACATGATCTTCTCAGTGACACATGGCCTTCACATTGTCACGAGGCACCGCCATCCTCATCCTTCACAATGCCAACCTCCATTCATATTCAATGAAAATCACAGGGCCTTAGCATTTTCATGAGCCACTGCCATCCTCATCCTTCATAATGCTGACCTCCATCCTTATCCAGTGAAAATAACTACCATTGTCATCCTCGTTCATCTTGTTATAGCCCGTTGCATTCCATAACAGTAAGTTATGATCTCCTACTCTTCGATTGCTAGCACAAGATGGACAGTCGATGCCTGACGTAGGTGGTCTATGGAAAGAGACAAGAAGTTTTTTGTTATTGTTGGAGTCTGCAATTATATACATGCTTAAACAAGTGCAATGGGTGCTCTTCCTTGGTATTGTGACCGAATATGGAGCACTTATTTCCCGCCACGCTCGGGGAAGTTCCCTCGTTAGAAAAGGTGGGGGAGTAGGCAACTAAGGTGGTAAAAGCACCAATAACAATAACATTAGTTTGCCATGTTGCGACAGAGCCACTTCCCCTTTCTGTCGCCACTCATTTCTATAAAAGGAAGTGTCGGTCTTGGTGACCAAACCCAGTCATTTTGTGACCTTCCAACCATGAATGTATGCCACAGACGGAGAGAGTCAGGCGACGGGACTGGCCCTCAGCTTGCTTGAATCGCCTCTATTAGTTTGGTGCATGATCAATAGAAAAAAGAGCTTTATGCAGTTTCGAATAGACATACCTCTATTGTAGTTGATCATTTGGTGGGGCCAGGTAAGTATGTATGCACCTCTATCTAGATATTTTGATGCAGAAAAGCCATCTTTCCTCTCCTTGTTTCTTTAGGTGAGCCATCCTTCATGATAAAAAGCAAAAAGTTGAGCCTTCTTAACGCTTCCTCTCCCTTTGGTCAAGCCCAGGCGACTGCTTTTGCGACATATTGAGTAATTCAATAAGTCTTCTTGTCCAACCAACAACCCATAACCACTTGGGATGATTTCAACAAGTGTTGAAATCAAGGGTCACCATGCCCCCTATAAATTTATGCAAAAATATACAGTTCTAGGTAGGCCTTATCTCTAAACATTTTAGATATACTAACAATGTTGTTATAACAAACACATTTGTTTGACGAGCATGTCAGTGCCATGCACACCACGTTTAAATTACCACTTCCACTTGTTGGATAGCTTTGGCAGAGCTTTGTTACATCATGTTTCAATTACCACTTCCATGTGTTGGCTAATTATGTCAGGGTGCTGCATCATATAACTTTGTTTCAAGGGAAATGACGTGTTAAGGTTCTAGGGATGGCTTACAAAATGCAATTTTGGAAAAAATGAAGAATTTGCACTTATTTTCCTTCTTTCTTGTCTTCAAGTCGTCTTAATTATGATGTTATAAATTTGCAAATTTGACTTATGTTTCTCAAACCACAGGCTACTCCTACTCTTGATCTGGGTTATTATATACGTAATATGATTGGACTAATGTCGTTCAAACTACAGGTTATTAGGTAGCCTTGTATGAAGAAGCTCTAATATTTCATAATCCCATGTATGAATGGGATCTTTATCATTTTGGTCCATATGAATAGGGAATGACACCAGAATTAAAAAAATAATTATAAAAACATCATTTATGAATGCAATATTTGTAGCATATGAATATGATTGCAACACAATGTTAACTCGCCCCTGCATAATATAAAATAAAATTACTCTGATTCTTTATTATTTTGTAGCATATGAATATAACTACACCACAACGTTAACTCGCCCCTGCATAATATAAAATAAAATTAGAAATTAATCCAATTTGATTTTCAATGACTTTCAAACCACATAATAACTAAGTGTTTGTTATGCTACATCGACACGTATTCGCTACCACGTAGCCTTGTTTTATATATATAATTGGAAGTAAGTTAAATTGTACTTGGAGTAGCATTTATTTTATATATAGAATTAAGGCTATATTTTATTAAAAAATATTTGATTATATTGGAAGGCAATAGTCTAACTGTTCTACGTTTTGGCCCTTTTCCAGAGATATTTTTTGTTTAATTTTTCCCAAAATCCAACAAGAAATTGTCGGATCTACAGATTTGAGTGGTTAAATATGTATAATCTGAGTGCCTCGGGGGTTTTCAATAAGCTGAATCAATTTATGTATTCATAAATGCAATTTAAACAACAACAAAAATGTGATTTTGTGTAGATTTGTGTCGTCGGATTTCGACGAAAAGAGCCAAAACCTAGAACAATTAGACAACGCCTATTGGAAGTATTTCTGACTTGGTTACAAGGACGATGACATTATTGGCAAATTAATGTGATGACATTTTTAAAAACAAATTGATGTTTTTTAATTAGACATTTTAATTTGAAATTACTTGTTAAAACCAAATAAAAATAAAAATAGTTATATTAATATTCTCAATCAATAAAAAATTAAAATTTTCAAATTTTATAAATAAAAAAATATTAATAAAAAATTATAAATCATTATATGAATAAAAATAATAATTCAAGTCATGGAGTATGATCTAAAAGTGCTTATGTTTGGTTAGAGTTAGTCTTCCTGGGACGTAAGGAAACAAGTCAACGATCCAAGATCCAGAGGTATCTAGAAGGAGTGAAAGTTTGCCCCCTTACGAAGCACTAGTAGGTTATTCTAAGCGGTGTGGTTTTCCTTCAATAACAATGATGATACAACCTGCATTCATGGATAGCAACCAATGATGGTTGTCTCTGCATTCATTCATACTAACCAGTGATGGTTGTCCCTTGATTCATGGATACCAATGGGTGATGGTTGTCTCCACTGCTAGTTGACAACTAGTGATAGTTGTCCCCACTATTAATTGACAACTGAGTTTTAATAGATTTTCCAAGTGTGGTAAAAAGAAACAACTAAATTTAACTTACAAACAATTGATATATATCTTAGAAATAAATATAATAAATAATAAATTAATTAAATACTTTTGTTATACAACATTGCAAATGGTGAATTTTCAATTTATGATTATTTATAAATCCCTTTACTATTATGCAAACTTGACACAATGATTTTCATAACCAACTCTACTTGATTGTTTGTTCTCATACACATTGCTTGCATTAACATTAATTGTTTATATTGCAGATTATCTATAGCAACTTGTTTCTCTTCTTCTCTCTAGGGTGGCCATGCTTGCCTTTAGTTGTCTTGTCCAAACTTACTTTGATTCCCAAGAAGTTATTATGGTTGGAGTTTTTTTTCCTTGGTAGGGTTGTTGGGAACTTTTTAGTTGCTTTATTTATTTATTTTAAATATTTAAATTTAAAGTGTAAATATATATTTAATTGTGATTTTCTTCTCATATATGAGGTTAAATTATAATTTGGTGTTGAATTAAATACGTGTTTTGATTGCCCACAGGGGTGTAGACCGATTGGCAAGTGTCGTTTAAATGGAAGGAAATGTAAAAAAGAGGTCTCAAGTTCGATTATCACCCCGATTTACTCATGCTTCATGCTTGTGGGTTGTGTGGACACACTTGGAGGTTATAGAGGTAGCAGAAGGGAATCGACCCCGTGTCATGCGAGTACGCGAACCGCGAGTTGCCGATTTCGCTAGTAAAAAAAATGTGTTTTGATTGGGTTAATTTTATAGTGAAAGAAAGCATAGGTGTAGAATACACTTCCTACACAAATTCATTAGAGAAGAATGCGTAGAAACTTAGAACAAAACAATTGCAATAATAAACAACATAGAAACATATAACCATTAGACAATAATTTCTCGAGGGAAACCTTTATGGGAGGAAAAAGAACCCACACTCTAAAGCAAGCTCAATATATTCCTCAACAACTAACAAAGATTGCAATACACTTTGAAAGTTGTGCTCTTAACATTTGTCATGAACAACGAGCTCATTCTTTCTTGGCCTACATCATGTTACATCATGCACTCTAGACTACACCAGCCACCTAGACCTCTACAGGCCAACATGCCAACTCCTGAGACCTATTCCACGAGGCATCTTACAATGGAGTATCCCAAGCCATTAAATAGGCTTCATCTTATGAAATACCATGGGAACATACGATGGGTTACCCAATGCCATGGGCCCATAAACCATAAAATGTAAACCCATCATTGACTATATCAAAGTTATCCTAACGACTTTACGACCGAGTAAAGATTAACCTGACACTCCCCCCTTTAAAATTGACTAGGGATAAACATCTACCCCCCTCGAAGTTTATTAACTAAGTTTCTATGAATACAACATGCCCCCTATCACCCAAGTCTACATGTAAACTTTACATCGATGAACCATAAAACCAAGGGTATGCATGCCTAAATAGGTCTTACAACCATATGCCAATTTACACATGTGATAAAATCCAACTCCATAAAAATACTTGCAATTGTATGGTCGAGTATGTGATGATATGAAACTTCAACTTGTTTCATTGCCAACATCCCTTGTTCTCCAAACATAGTTAGATAGACCAAATAATTATCTTACCACTGCATGCCCAAACAAATGATGCAAAAATCATCTACCTACTTCTTTACCCACATCCCTTTGTACTCGAAATATAGTGAGTCAAATTAAGCACGCATTAGGTCTAGGCATCCAAGTGGTAGATCTATCCATCTACCCACAAATCCATGCTTCTTCACGCATGTTCGAAACCAAAGCCACATGCTTCAAGTTCACTGTCCATTTAAAGTCTTGTTGTGCTTTCCATTTTCTTGCAACAAGTTTTCATTTTGCACAAGCTCCAACTCAAACCATCATTAAATAAAAAAACCTTGTCCCTAACACCTTGGATTTGAGGCGATTGGGCTTTGATGCCAAATGAAAGGAAGCAAAGGTGTAAAATACACTTCCTGCACTAATCCATTAGAGAAGAATGTGCATAAGCTTATAACAAAACAATTGCAATAATAAACAACACACAAACATATATAACCATTAGACAATGATTTCCCTGGGAAAACCTTTATGAGAGAAAAAAAACCCACACTTCAAAGCAAGTTCAATGTATTCCTCAACAATTGACAATGGTCACAATACACTTTCAGAGTTGCGCTCTTAACATGAGTAATGAGCAATAAGTTCATTCTTTCTTGGCCCACATCATGCACTCAAGATTACACCAACCACCTAGGCCTTTACAGGCGAACATGTCAACTCACGAGGCCTATTCCACAAGACATATTACAATGGAGTATCCCAAGCCATTAAATAGGCATCATCATATGTAATACCATGGGCTCATAAAACGTGAACTGTAAAGCCATCATTGGTTGTTTCAAAGTTATCATAAGTACTTTATGATCGAGTCAAGATTTTGTTTTAAACCATAATTGAGAAATTTTAATATTAAGCAAAAATTGCAACAAAACTCACAACAAATTTATACCAACAATGTGCTTCAAAAGTCTTTAAACAAAAAGCTAAAAATAAACTTTCTACCAGCCTATAATGATAGCCATACAAAGCTAAAAATAACGCCTTCCAATATATCTTAGTGGTGTATATTCTACAATAGAGGCAAAGATATCTAAATACTTTTAAGAACATATAAACTTAACAAAAGGCATGTTTATTGGTTGCTTCATCAAGTGCTGCTCTAGTTGAATCTGAACCCAATTTAACAATCTCCACATTATCTAGAAGTTGGTGAACTGTTTATTCTTCCCTAAGGATCTCAAAGTTTGACTTGATGGATTGACCTAGTTAGATGCTTTTGAATGTTCTCCTTTAGATATGTTAATGACCATGTTTTCTAGCATGTTCCATTCAACTTCCAACATAAAAACCTGAGGCTTCAATTGAACTAAGGTGCCCATGATTGTAGAAATTTGAGAAGTTACATGTTGATCTTGCTCTTGAATTCTACTTGTTGCAATGAGAATTGAGATTTGTTACCTTGGATAGTATCTCCATGGCTTCTCAGTGTTCGTTGGATCTCTTGCAACTCCCTATAATCCATCTGTAAACTAAGACAATGCAAGAACAATTGCAGTTTGAGATTTCCAAAACTACCTGGATAGTATAGCCCTTGTATTACTGTTGAGATCCCCACAATCCAATATAAAATCTCAATGTGCCCTGAGCATTCCACACAAATGTCACATAGAGAAACCAATTGCAAGTTGAACGGAGGATACCCTAGAGAAACTGAAGATGGAATAACTAGTCCCAAAGTGCACCGTAGATAACCAGACCACTCGAGGAAATTAAGAGACAAAGCCTCACTATGCCAAAAATGTTCTCCATGGTCGAGGTTGAAACCAAAGTTTAAGAAGCAATCACCCAATAAGACAAAGGAACTCATAAAAAATTTGAGATCATATAGAAATAAAATAGGTCCCCACGTGAAGGAGATAGGAACCCAATTAAAAATGCATGAACATATACTTGCAACAATCCAAAAATCAATACTTGTGTCTGATGAAATGGAGGACAAGGGTGTTGACTTACTAGAGTGCCAAAGGAGAAACATGACCATGCACACTAACCATATCATAGAACTAAAACTCACTAGACTTAAAGGCAAACCTACACACCAAAACCTCCACACTAGAAAGTCAAATTTTGTATCCATTATCTCGCAGTGCCAAGTAAGAATGCCTCCAACGAATTCAAAATCATGTGAGGTTGAGAATTTATGTGTGTTATCTAAGGGAAGAGGCCCCTTTTCATTATAATCATCGTCATACGATGTATTTACTTTACACTTAGCCACATGCCTTTTTAAATGAACGAAATATGCCAAGTACTTCATGGAGTATTAGGGGATAGGTTGGGTTCCAAGCTCGCCATTAACAATAATATTCCCCATTTTTAGCAAAGTGGCATGGTTTGCATAACCATTGGCTAAAGAGTTATACTCTTAGAGAACATGGAATAACTTGACCCCTAACAACTTGTTGATTTCTTCTTGTATTTGTTCTAGCACTGAAGCTAACAAAGTATCGCCTGGAGTAGTATTCAAAACCAAATGCCTAATGATATTCTTCGAATCCCCTACCACACTCAATGTTTGAATGCCAAAATTGGTGGCAATATTCAAGCCTTGCAAAAGAACGTAGGTTTCAACTTGGTTGTTTGTTGACATGCCTAAGCCCCAAGCGAATGAATATTCTTATGTTCCTTTGGGGTTTAAGATTACCCCTCTCGCACCTACCACTCCATGAAAATTTGAAGGACATGGAGGTGGGCTTTGATCCACTTATGTGTGTGTGAGTCATGAGACCATTTAGTATAATCTCTTTGGGTGCAACCACGTGTTTGACCATTACCTTAAGGTGATCCCATTGCTCTAGGAAAGCCCTCATGGGATGACCAAGTCAAGATTAACCCAACATGTCACAAGGAATTTTTGAGCATACTATATAGTATTGAAGATATATTGAAAGAGGAATCACAATAAAGGGTTGAAACCACTTTTTTCCTCCTAAAGTACGAGGTAAAACTATATCTGGTTGGTCGACTAAAACAAATGATCAGGATAGTCTGACAAAAACTACAATGTGTCCAAATATGTGTTAGTGCAACACTGTCATTCACAATATGCATGTTTTATAGGATTTTATAATGATATGAGCTTTATATTACTCCTCAAAGTAAATACAAAGAAAGTGAAGAAATTTTAACTTTTCATATTTAAAAAATAAAAATAAAAACCATCTTTGTTATGATTTAGAGAACAAACATAAATTATTTTATATATGAACTCATATTCTATAAAAATAAATAAAAAAAACTTCATCCCTACATTGTATTAATAATTGTAAAATGGTGTTTTCTAATAAAAAAGGCTAATATTTTTGTTAGTAAATTTACCTTATACCATGTTTGGGATAAATGCTTCTTTTAGTTATTAATATAAATATTAAATATACATGTTGTTGGATTACTGAGAGGGGGGGTGAATGAGTAATAGAGCAATTTAATCCTTTTTCACCATAAAATGCAAGTGTTATATCAATGTAGCATTATCATCCAATAGTTGCAGAGTAAATAAACAATGAACAAATGATCAATCACACACATACACAATACACCAGTGTTTTACGTGGAAACTCAAAGCGGGAGAAAACCACATAATGTTTTTTCTTATATGTCTTTAAGAATTACATTCATTGGAAGCACCAACTTCCTTTGTTTTCCAGCTGCAACTGGAAGGAGGCTCCGACCCCCTAGTTTATCAGGCTACAACCCGAGGGAAGCTCCAACTCCCTAATTCTCTGGCTACAACTAGAAGGAGGCTACAACCCCCTATTTTCTCCGGCTACAACCAGAAGGTGGCTACAACCACCTGTCCTTGCCCCGTCCAACCGCCCCGACATATAAGTAGAATGATGGAACCACTGTCACACTATCACTGTGAGATATATTGTTG
>SNQJ01S0000680.1:310208-325350 GCA_010110895.2 Picea sitchensis | reverse complement strand
TCACTTTATTATTTACCTTCTAAAATCTCTTAAACCACTTTGACTACTTTGACCTTTTGGGGCTTCTAGATGACTCATGAGGGTTCTCCAACTTCACATGGCCATAACTCTCTAACCGTGTGGAGTTATGTGACGTTCCATATACCATCGGAAATGGAATGACATGTACTATCCATATAAAATAGTCTTTCTTGCAAATATATCAAAACTCATATCATTATACATCAAACAAACTTGGGTCCATTACCCAAACTTGGTTTCTCCAACTTCTCATGGCCATAACTCTCTAACCGTGAGGAGTTATGTGACATTCCACATACCACCAGAATTGAATGACATGTACTATCCATATAGAATAGTATTACTTTCAAATATATTAAAACTCATACCATTATACATGAAACAACCTTGGGTCCATTACCCAAACCTTTGTGCTACCAGAATTCGCTACCAGACTTTCTCCAAGGGTTGACACCAATCTACAATATCACTCTCTAATGGTTGACATTAATGGCAACCAACAATCCATACCAACTGTCCATCAACCTAAGCCAACTGTCTGACACATGTATAAAAAATATAAATATTAAATGTACATGTATAAAAAAATGTGATTATTGATATGTAATTTTTTCCCAATATTGATCTTTTTATAGTCTTTCGTATTTTCTTAACTCTACTATTATATCAACATAAATAGACTATGTTTAAATATATTGTAGAGTTTAAGTTATATTATTCATTCATATTAATGATTATAAAACCTTTTAAAAACGTGTATTTAGATATATATTATTAAATTTAATATTTTAGTGAACTTTTTATTAAACAATTTTTAAGTTAGTTAATTATGTATTAACATGGTATAAACAAATTTAGACGCAACACAAGCTATGGTTTGTTACTAGGGAAACCAGGACCACAACAATGATTGATTATTATAGTTTTTTCCACAAACTAGCAAATGTTATACTTCAGGGAAGCTAAAACATGACACAAGAAACTAGCTATCCTAAAACCTAAAAAAGAAGGGTAGTTATCTGATGATTGATGAGGCTTATAATTGTTGGAATAATGATTCATTTGTATGTTCTAGATTAATTATTCTTATTTGTTATATCCTGAAGGTCTAATTAGAGTTAGAGAAATAAGCTTGAAAGATTTGTGGAGAGATTGTTGAGTGAATTGATGAGTGACTGCTGAGAGATTATAGGAGATGATAACTTCCCGAGACATCTCGTCTCATGTATAAATATTAATCTTATTAATGATAAAGTTTGAGTTAGGTGTGTATTATTGTTTATTATATTTGCTCCATTAATATCGCCAGTGTATTTGTTCATTTGGTATTAGCGCAAGTGTTTGCACTAGACAAGAGCGTAGTGCGGATCAAGCATAGATCTAGTGAAGCAGGGCGACATGTGTGTGATGTACAAGGAAAAGGCGATTGGTTGAGCGTGAGCAAGAAGCTGTCACTATCGTTGTCATCTTGGTCAAATAACTTGTGTTTGTGGAAAACACAACGCTTCTCGGAGCTCTTCTTGTTCATGAACTCATTGTTGACGCTGCCTTTCTTCAACGTTACCTTCTTCTAATTGGANGGGGGGATGTAGCTTTAAATCATGTTGTTGTTGTTGTGGACCTTCCTCAACTGCGATGGTGATGATGGAAGATGAGTGAGCCCCAATAAAAACATTAACGCCATACTGATATCCAAATTATGAAGCTTTTCTAATGATAAAAATCAACTGGTGATAACACAAGAGATCGGGAAATTCCTATGGAACGGAGGAAAGGATAATGCCAAGGGAATGCACTTAGTCAATTGGAATGTGGTTAGGGCTCCCAAAATGCATAGTGGATTGGGAATTCTCGATCCAATGATTTCTAACTTCGCGCTTGGACTAAAAATTCTGTGGAGACTGGTGTCAAGAAATCAAGATCGATGGAAGAAAGTTATCATGCATAAATATCTTGATGGTGAAAGACTAAGATGCTTGGATCCCCCCCCCCGCTATCATATTTCAGGCTCCCCAATTTGGAAACTACTAAAGGCTTCTTTACCTATGCTCCAAAGTAAATTCACTTGGATTCTAGGGAACGGGCGCAAGATTCTCCTATGGGAGGATAACATGATGGGAAAACAACCATTTCAACAAAATCCTCCCTTAGCCCCCTCAAGAGAATGGTGTTAGAGAAATGGTATCACCTCTTTACATCACGTCTTAAAGTGGCTCCCATCTGGATCTTGGGTAGGTTGGTAGAATTTGAACCTCCCTCCCCATCTACCGGGCCTCTATCTTGAGCTCTGCCAAGGTCTAGGAGGATGTGCTCCATGCCATTTGAAGGAAAAAGACTCACATGGTTGGGGTGAAGGAAACTACTCAGTAAAGGAAGGATATGATTCTCTTATAACACATGCCAACTTATCTCCTAGATCATCGACATGGAAGAAAATTTGGAATGTCGACAGACTGCCCAAAATAAATATATTTTGTTGGTTGTTGGTGCATAATAAAATTCTTACATCTGAAAATTTACATAAAAGAGGATTCCATGGCCCATTCTTGTGTGCTCGATGTCGAAGCTCAGAAGAAACGACCTCTCACTTATTTTTGGAATGTGCATTCACCAATGAGGTTTGGTGCTTGGTACTCAAATCCCTCTCACCTCATATTAGATGGCCAAGCAGGATCAATCACTTATTCAGTAAATGGCACGTAGTTTATTAGGGCTCCTTGAGAAATAAGCAACCCTTTAAGGACACTTTCCTTGCCTTGCCTAAATATCTATCCTGGAAAATTTGGTTAGCTCGAAAATGATTAATCTTCTCTGATACTCAATTCCCCCAGAGATGGTAGCCTCCAAAAGCTTGAGCTTGTTGGGGGAACATTTTAGAAAGAGGCAATAAAAATGGCCCAAACAATATCATATGTTTGATTAAGCATGTATTACACAGGAGTAATTTTTTTTTGAAAGCGAGGTCTTTGTGTTTTTTTTTGGTTTAAAAAAACGCAGGAGACTTGGTATAATCAACTCCTCCCCAAGTCTAATTGCAGGCAGGATATCTCTTTCTCATCGATAATGAATCATTCAAAACCTTCCTCTTGGCATATGCATATCCCTTAACAAGAATTTGAGAACTGGAAACACGTACACCAAATGCACATCCTATGTTTTGATGGTGCTTCCAAAGGAAACCTCCGGGTTGCAAGAGTGGTTGGGGTTCTCTTTTCCCCAGGAGGAAAGATCAAGCTACTATTCTCTTGGAATATTGAACAAGCAACGAATAACCAAGTTGAGGCTTATGCATTAATACAGGGTCTGATACAAGCAAGGAAACAAGGTTAACATCCCTTTCAATCCTAGGGGACTCCATGGTAATCATCAATCATTTGTGGAAAAATTCGTTACCTTTGGAAATGAAACTTACATCTATGTTATGAAGAATTCAATATGAAGTAGAAGCCCTGCATGCCTCCTTTCCTCTCCATATTCTTCGCAAAAATAACACCATTGTAGTCAAGCAAGCAAATCAAGCACTAAGAGACCCTCCAAGAATGTTAAGGGTCAATGGTTGCTCTATAGAATCACCCATCCCATGATACTGCCTAAGTTCAGAAGGAATAAGCATAAGGAGGTGAAGTAAAAAAGGAAGGCAAGGCATAAATTGGAATTGGTTAGGCAGGGAGCTCGTGATCACAACTACACCAAACATCATATTCATGTAATGATGACAGAGGTTGGCAAAGGCGATCATGTCATGGAGAGATGCTCCTCCCACGCAGATATCTTGCACTGTACCTCTCCTCCAGATCCTTATCTCAAGATAATACATTCTCCCTTTGCAAACATAGCGTGTGTTATGATCATTCCAGGAAGGATTCAGACGATCCGTTAGATTGTTAGGAATCCCGGATTAATGAGTTCAATATTTGATCGATGGGAGTAGTCGTCACTAGTCTTAATTTGTCATAGATTTGTAAGGCTTTATGCATGAGCCAACCCTCCTCGTTGTAGACTATGGGCATGTGAAAGTGATTCATACCTTGTGGATATGA
Organism: Picea sitchensis; assembly: GCA_010110895.2. Classification (NCBI taxonomy): domain Eukaryota; kingdom Viridiplantae; phylum Streptophyta; class Pinopsida; order Pinales; family Pinaceae; genus Picea; species Picea sitchensis. The sequence continues at coordinate 321,289 of SNQJ01S0000680.1, read as the reverse complement.
TGGTGAATTTACGTCTCAAGTCATGGGAGACATCCCAAGCATGTTGGATGGGCAAGATAAGTGCGCCTCCTTGGGCCAAAGTTGGGCAGAATAATTTGAAACAACATTTTATCGCAGGGGATCATAGAAAAGGAAACACAAGCTAATTTTTTAAAGAGGGAATTTGCAGGTAGCAGGATATGGAGAGGCGTCGAACATGGGTGGCAAGATGGAGACATGAATTGGGAGCTGAATAAAGGAAGGAGATGATCTAGTCTATTCAATCCCTACAAGTTCAAATCCAAGGTATTTCCACACAGTGGCTCATAGTAATGGAAATATTAGAAGAGCAGAGATAGGAGGAAAACCAATTAAAAGACGAACATGCTTCCATACGCTCTGAGGTAGAGGACTTGAGGAACAAACCAGAGAATAGGACACCGACAAGCACCAACATTGTTCCTTCAAAGGAAGCCTCATCTCCCAGTCCGAAGTCAGACATCTCAGACCTCAAATCATCATCGACAACAAAAGATGAAGAGTCAGGCATGACTACTAATCTGCATTAGTTTTTTTTGCTTATGTTTTTTTTTTTTTTTGCATTTTAATGTTAGGAAATTTCTATAGAGTATATTCTGGGAAACAATTTGAAAATCTGTTTAAGAACTTTATAGACTCGAATTCTGAGTATAACTTAGTAAGCTCTCATCCTTTTTTTTCCTTAACGACAAGGGTTGTTTTCGAAGTTTTGTATTACTCTCTCTTCTGCCATTTATGAAAAACCTTTTAATATAAATTTCTCCAGTTCCTTTGAAAAAAAAATCGGTTGGTGCATTTGCTGCTAATTTGGCATGGATGTTGGAGCAGAGCGTAGCATAAGAACGTTGGAGCAGAGCATTGGTTGTATTGAACCTGTGCATGGTGAGTGATTAGTATGTATTTAATTCAATGAGCACGGACTGGTGTAATTTGGTGTGAAAGTTTGTATGCCTTTTATAAATGATTCTCATTCATTTAATATAATCTATTTAAAAGGCTTCCCATCAATTTAATGTAAATTATTTTAAAAAGCATGCGACTATTAGCACTTGGTAATTTCTTTGGGATGTATCAAAGAAACCCCAAGGTAACCTCATACCAACTTTAGGTTGTATTCTGAGTTTTCTTCTTTATAATTCCTTTCCTTCTTATATCCATAGCATAAAACATTTATTTCTCCATTCTGTAAAATTTTATTTTTACCTCTATAAAAATTTTCCACCGTGAGAAAAAATTTCTTTATAGCATTGGAAACTCCATGGTTTATATTGAAACGCACTTCTGGAAAATTTATCCTCATACGCCACACATTTATGAAACCAAAACAATATAGTAAATGATTGCAATGGTATTGTTGAGCTTGCAAAGAGTGGTTTTAATCCACACCACTTTGACCTCTGCAATGAACCATATAATAACATGTACCCCATCAACAAAACAATGGTTTGGATTGCGGAACCAATTTAGGAGATTAACCCCTGATCATTTTCAACCTCCGCAATGAATACTGGCCGTTGTCCATTCACCCTTTTGACTTTTCCACTTTAATTTAATATTGATTGAGATTCGTGCCCATGACTTGACTTGGGATTATGAATTATTTTTGGATTAAATATCAATATAAATATTTTAATATAAAACTATTATATTAATAATTATAAACCTTTTCCATTTTTCTAAGGACTTTGGGCATATGAGGCTCATCACATGACCTTGTGGATAAGATAAGTGAGCTTAAGCTTAGTAAAAAGAAATGAATATATTAAGTTTTCAATGGGAATATGATAATAAGGGTAAAAGTGAATGAAGTGATGGGACCAAGGAATTTAAATAAGCATTAAGGCTAGATATAGGTTTGGGATATTTGCCAATTTTGACTCATGGGGGACATGACTATTTTGGATGATTTGTCATGTGAAGGCTTTAGGTGATGATAACTTGACGGAGTTGGTGAAAAAGTTTTAAAATATGAGTGGAAAGATAACACAAGGACAAGAGGCTTTGGAAAAATTAATACAAATTAGCATGTGATAACAATGAAGACTTATCATTTATATAAAGCGTTACCATTAGTCCATTGACAAGGTATGTGAAGGAGTTTGAGAGAGAATTAGTTCTTTAATTTTTATGAGAGAGCATCAATGCTTTAATGCTTGAGAGAAAGTAGTAATTTGATATAAAGTGTAAAAGATATTATCTTAAATCTCTTTTCTTTTTTTTAATCTTTAGGCACAAATTTTTGTAAAGAGGGTTACATACAAATTGTAAGAGGGTTGAATAAAAAGGCCTGATTGGAATTGATCAGTAAACTGTCATGGATATTCCACTGGAACAGTTCATCACAACATATCTAATAAAATACTGAAATCTTTACTATGAAGGTCAATTTCCTTTACATCTCCAAAATATTTAGTTACTGATAAAATAAATAAAATACAGAAAATATAGAACAATAAAACACATTCACACCATCCGCAAATAAACACAAGATATGACATGAGAAACCCAATACGAGAGAAAACTCAACTAGAAGGTGAGGTTGCTCTGCTCTCTTTTCTCTGGTATAGAAATTATGCAAGTACAAAGAAAGAGGCACTCTTTGTGGATTTGCCTTTGAATTGTGGCATGTATGGCTACTAAAAAATCTCTCCCCCTTTGTATGCTCACATAATACCACTCTTAGATGTTCTACTCAGCTATGGAACAAGATACAATGCAAAATAATGGGACCCTCTCTCCTCCCAGTGGCCTGATTTTTAACATAGACCAATAACCATCTAGGGATAGGTTTTTGACTTCCTCAACCTTCAATTGTGATAAGGTTTTGGACCTTCTAGAATGTTATTAGAAAATCTACTATGTGGCTAGCCCCACATGTCTAAGTGATGGAGGCTGATGTGGCATCCACTTGCACCATGGTGATCAATATGGTAGGTCAACTTGCAGGAGGCATAACTTTCTCATACGAACTCCGATTGACGAAGGGTTTGCCCCGTTGGAAAGGTATTGACATGCTAGTAAGGTTTGGACCAAAAAAAAAGGTTGTTAGATGCCTCAAAATGGCCATGGAAGATTCCTAACTATTTTTTGGAACCAAATTTCCAAATTTGGACCAACCGTTGAAATGGCCCCGCAAACTGATTCCTCCTGTTTTTCCACCCAAAAAGTAGTGAGATAGATGACAAATAATATAATGATCCAATCTAGATCATACCTCCCAATTTAGGGATGCTTTTGGTCGCCAAAAGCTTTACTGAATGAGGTGAGAAAAAATTTCCTCTACCTTCTCCTTGGAGTACCATTTTGCTTTGCCTGGAAGTTGTCATTTCAACCTAATCTCCCAAAGGTCATGTTGCCCCTGTCTTGTAGTTCTGGATTGCTTTTGCAAAATAGTGTCTTCTGCCAACTCTGCATAAAAATCTGGTGCTAAATTTTCTATGGAAGGTAGGACCTGCTCCTCCTCCTGATCCAACATGGAGGGCTCATAGAGTTTGAGATTCTCCACATTGACTACTGAGTAATTGTGCGTGAATGGGGGTAGGATGAGTCCGTAGGATATATCTCCCACCTTTTTCTAATATATGAAAAGGACCATACCACAGAGCCTTGATCTTCTTACCAGGACCATGTAGTATTTCCTTATTCAACTGTAACCATACAATATCTCCCACTTTAAATGTTTTCTCTTTTCTGTGTTGGTCATCTCTAGCCTTGTACTTTTCCTGTGACTTCTTTAGTGTCTCCTGTACTTGCAAATGGATTTTCTTGACCTTCTCAACAAAATTTTCACCTTTAGTGCATATTTTGTGAGGTCCTCACTCACTCCTCCATGTTGTCCATATACAACATCCAAGGGTGAAGGTGGAAAATATCAAAAGCAAGTTTCAAAAGGGGACATACCGGTAGAAGTGTGGACTGCTCTGTTATAAGATTGTTGTATATAGATAAAATTTTCATCCCAGGTCTTTGGATGCTTCTGATTGTAACCCCTCAAAAGCTGCACCAAATTTCTGTTGACTACTTTTGTTTGCCCATCTTTTTGTGGATGGAATGTTGTAGACCTCTTCAACTTAGTGTTCATCTTCTCCCACAATGTAGTCCAAAATTCACTGAGAAATATGATATATGTTATCCCCTACCCTAGGGATAACTAAGGAGATCACGTCTCGAGGCCCACAGGTCCTAGACACGGAGTACCGAGAGGAAGATGACTTGAGCATGGCCCCGGAGGGCCCCTCTTTTCTTCAGTGTAGTCCATTCATCATCAACAACAATATCCATCCCCACCAGCTTGGTCTTGGAGTAGCAGTGAGTATTGCTCCATGAGGGAATGAGTCCGGGTATCATGGTATGTATCACTCTAGTTTTTGAAGCAATTGAATATGTTGTATCAAATCCTTCTTCGTTTCATGATGTGTTTTTGGAAATTATGATCTTTGCCTCATTTATACCTGGAAGAGTAACAAGGTGCCCTAATAAGTTAGTTTCCCTTTAGGATGGATTTCCACTGGGTGGGTCTATGAAAAGTCATCTTCCATTTCCTCCATACTTACCACTTTCCATCTGTATTCCTTCCATCTCCCCTTATCCTTGTTTGAGCATTGGGATTGACCACGCTAGGAAGAGTTGTACCTTGCCTTGTGGCAAGAAGGGGCTAAAGGCCTAAGGGAAAAAGTAGCTAGCAAGAGTTAAAAGCCAATGTCGAAACCTTTGAGATGCTTCACCCAGGGATTCCCGAGAAAGCAGTGAAAATATTCTCAATAAGAAAATGGAACCCATAAGATACATAAACACTCAAGGTACTAGTTGATGGATATGAGGTCTCATCACGATATTACCTATTATGACCATGGACAAGTAGCAGTATGACACTACCATCTATCTAGTCACCAAACTAGGGTAGTGGCTCTTGGTGGCATAACTAAGAGAAAGGGGGTCTCATCACGAGCCAACCTTCTCATTTCCATGAAATGTTTGTGGATAACACTGTCACCTCTAGTCATCAAGCCAAGACAATGGCCCTCGACTTTTACCTTGAAGCACAAAAGAAAAAGATCAAAAGAACTAAAGCTAAGAATAAAAGGCAATGAATGGGCTAGGAAACAATTGCATTTATGACAAGGTGAAACTCACCCTATACAAAGGCACTCACAGGTAAGACTTACGTTTCCTTGTTATTACTGCACCCCATGCCACCTCATACACTTACATGACTTGGATTAGCTCCCACCTGGGAAACACCCCAAACTTAAGGGAGGTTAGCCCAATATGACACTTTGAGACCTTCTCCAAACCTAACTTCTCAAATTGCATAATGTCTTTGATCATTTGTCTGGGTTAAGGGGGGGTTTGATGCACATGTTTGGGTAATTTAATTATTGGATGTGATTTACATGCTATGATCCTTGTTGTTATCATTGAAAAATCGTCTGCAGTGCTGCACACAATGGTTGAATAAAGACATCAATGCCAACAACAATTAGTACACCTACAACATCAAAATCCATCAAAAAGGCACAAAACTATACACTTGGTTCAAAAGTTAAAGTGAACAAATTCACCAAAGGAAGCGCGCACACTCTGCCCAAAATACGTCAGCCAACACAACCCTAATCACACACTGTGCGCAAGATGCACGATTGTCTACGAGAAAATCTGAGCACTTCTCATGAACGACAAATTTATGAATCTTGTTGGCCTCTCAACCACTTCTAGTCTGACCCCCAACACGATTTGACACTCAAATATGAATGAAATCTAGCTTGGAGGTTGGTCAAGGGTTAGGAAGTGCCCTAAAAGGCCCCTTGTTCACACTATGAACCAATTGTATCTTTCCATGAATGGACACTATAAATATGTGCCATGGGTGTGCTAGAAAAATAATAACTTCAAGGTATTGTTATGCTGCAAGAATTATTCTTGGAGAATCCTCTTTTCTCTTTGAATCATTCAAGAACTATAGCAAGGACCATTCCACCGACCTCTTGAGAGGATTGACATTGTATTTCTTCACCATTGTCACTTGCCATTGCATGAAGAGAAGAGCTCTCTATTAGGGAACTCAAGATCCCTCCCAAGGAGGAAGAGGGGATTCATAAGTCCCTGCCTTTCTCTACGGTGTTAGCCTATCAATATATTGATCCATCTATATGATTGTCACTTTTTGTTTTTCATGGTTCTAGTTCTTGCAAGCTTCTCTAACATTTATTTCTTTTTGTTTTTGTGTTTATTTCCTTGTTTCATGTGTATTTGGTTATCTAATCAACTCACAAACCTCTGTCTTGTTTAGCTGACTTAACTAGGCAAGTAAGTGTTGTGTTTTTGCTCACCCATGTGACAAAACAAACACAATAGATTGGCAACCATACTCGAGATTGATATCAAATTCCTCCCCATTTAAGTCTTGAGAGCACTTCTTTCTAATTGTTTGGATATGCAGGTGCCAAAGCCGGCCTAATCCAATCTTCTAATGTCAAAATTCAGAGCTAAAGCAAGAGAATTTCACTTGGAAATTTCTTTCCCGACGTGTGACAGGAAGTGTGCGGCTTTCGAGGCACACAGACACACACTCTATGCTCTGTGCGCATGATGACCTTCATAACTCCGCGCATTGTGCGTGCTCAATGCGACTGTAGAACTACATCTTGCACATAAGTTCATTTTTTGCAAATTGTAAGGGTTTTTATGAGTGGTTTGAGGGCCCCTTGCCTTCAGATTTTAATTTTCGGCACTTTGTAAAGTAATCACACTTCACTTAGAGTCCTTTCTCACAAGAAAGGTTAGCTAACATAAGCACATAGGGGTAAAAAGAATCACTATTCTTCTCTTTGATTTGTTGCCACATGGATGGCTCATTTGGCATTTAAAATTTTAAGTAGAAGTTATTACTTTTTCAAACACAATCAATTAATTTGGGACTAGAAATCAATTTTAACTCCCAAGTATTCTCTTCCCCCGCACCCAAGGGTGATCTCGAGAATAAAAAAAGGTGGTTGAAAAGAAATTTCATCTCCCTTTAAAAATCATYAGGAGAGGACAAAACCCCCCTAGGGTACCTCTTAGTTTTGGAAATCATCTTAAAATCTTTGTAAGGGCCCATACATGCCCACATGTTTGCAATCTTAGGATAGTTTCTAAAAGATTTCTTGGTTTAGACAACACTCTAGGAATGTTTAAAAGATCAAGTAACGGGCCCATACATGCCCACATGTCTACAATCCTAGGATAGTTTCAAAAGCTTTCTTAGTATAGACAACATTCTAGGGAGTTTAAAGGATGAAGTAAGGACCCATATGTCCACATTGCTAGTTCTTTAGGGTTTTAAATATTCCACAAGGTTGTACCAAAGAAACATAGTAAGCTAGATAAGAAGATTTGTAAGGACCAAGGAATTCCACATGCTACAATCTTACACTTAACTTATTAAAAATATTTTGCACACTTTTCACTTTCTTGCACACAAAGACACTCATCACACACACAATTTCTATTAGAATAGTGGAGGTCAAAGTAGGATTTATTTTTTAGTACTCTCAAAGTAATTCAAAGGAACTCATAAAGATCCGACTACTTCTTTGGAAATTATCCACACCAATTTAATTCAAACGAGGTTGGTCCATGACCCCAATCTCTCAGCCCACTCCATCTAAATTTTTTCTAAGAACGCACTAAATTTCGTCCACAGGAGGTGCCTAAAAGAAATTTTTAGTCTAGGTAGAATCTCAGGGGTAGGCATCCAAATAACCCCCCGTTATCAAGTTCTCACATTTTGAAACAATAGAAGTTGACAATAGGGATTTCTAAAATCCTCCAAGTCAAGTGTTCCTATATCATAAGGCAGGGAGATACCATAAGGTAGGGAGATACCTATGAAGGGTCGAAGGCCGAGATTTGGTTGTTCTGCGCATCCCTCCTTGAGTCACCCAACTCTTGTGAGGGTATCCAGCTTGTGACCCATTTTTTAGGCCGAAAATCTAAATGCTTCACTTTGATTGAGGTACTTAGTGACCAAACATAGGATATCTACACAGGTGGCAGTTGTGGGCTGCAATCACACCTTGATCAGATTTTGTGTGGCTATTGGGAAATATCGCCAGCTCTTTCGGGATATGCACCCTCTACCCCTCATTATAACTAATTACTTCAGCCTTCACTAGTTCCTCTTTCAATGGCTTCAGACCCCACTGTCAAGTGCTATTGGAAGACCCAGTGCTAAAGTAAGAGGACGGACGATAGGTCTTTTTGGACACGAGCATTTATTTTGTGTTTCTCCCCCACGTAGACAAAATCCACCTATCCACATGCTTGTTTATGTTACAATTGATTTATGTATGAGGTTCATTTGATTACATGCAATTGTGAGTTATACTATTTTGTGAAGGTCAAAAATATAAAAATCTCTTGTTCATTTATTTCTCTCTTGTCACCATTTACACACATTCACTTTTCTAGTCGGAACCATAGGGGAACCACAGAAGCCCCTTCGTTCTAGACACTTGCAGAATCTCCCTCCTATTCTAGGAGGAGTCCCTAGTCTCACCAACTCACTGGCTCAACCATCTCACACCCCAGTGAGTGCTACTGTTCTGGGATCAACTCTACTTGGTTCCACTTTGCTTGGGTCAAATACCCAAGGTAATCCTTATATTGGTTCTCCTTCACAAGGAGGCGGGGGACAAACCTCTTCTCAAGGGGGAAGTACAAATCCACCAAATCCCTCTCAAGGGACAGGTCCACTACCTACACACACAATGGATGAAACCAATCCTCCCCCAAATCCCCCTATGCCATACTTGGCATCCCTCAACATTATTGATTTAACCAAACTCACGAATGATCCCATTTTGCATGATTCCACTTGGCCCAATATGCCTACCAAATTGCCTTTATACATTCCAAAGTTTGAAGGAAAACCAGGGGAAGATCCTGCCAACCATGTTATGACTTTCCACTTATGGTGCTCTTCAAACAACATCATGGATGATTCCATCCGCTTGAGGTTATTTCAAAGAACTCTCACTGATTCATCAACCAAATGGTATGTGGACAAAAAATCAGGGTCCCACGTGACCTTTGAATCATTGGCCAAGGCCTTTTTGTCCTTTTTCCAATTAGCAGTTCATCATGACATTGGTTTAGAACTTCTCTCCGAGTTCAAACAAACCACCGATATCCATATCACCGACCACATCCATGAATGGCGTCAGTGACATAGTTTATGTAAAGAAGAAACCACCAAGGAAGAACATCTCGATTGGTTTCTTAAATCGCTCGTCCCTGTGATTACAAAGGATGTAGCGTCCACTTTTCCTCAATCAAAAGAGGAAGCCATCAACAAATCCCAACAATGTGACCTCATATATGCTCAATTAAGTTACGTGTACATAGTATTGCCTAATGTACCCAAACCCATACCATTTGGCCAGGACAAACCTGGGATGTCCCACGTTGCGAATGGGTTGATTGGTTCTATGACACATCTCAACCCTTATGACCACCCCTCACCCACTTATGGTGCAAATCAATATCCACAATCATACAGAGTGACATCTTATTACCCTCCTCCCACTCACCAACAATCATAACCTGTTGTTCCCTCTCATCCGTTGGGGGGACCCCCACTGGTAACCCAGATGCATCCGGTCTCTCAATCCAGTACGAGTCCACCCCCAACCCTCATATATAACCCCAACAATAGTGGAAGTATTTCAACTTCTTATACACCATATGGATCATCTCCACAAAACAACCCATATTTTCCATTTCCTGGTCCTCCCCAGTTGGTTTATCCTCCACTAGGACAACTACATGCCGACATTAACTTTGTTCAACCCTCTCCCATTCAACAGGTTCATGATTTTGAATAGTTGAATATGAAAAATCTGGCTCACTAGTCGAATAATGCCAAGAAGAAAGGAAAAAATCAAAACAATAATAACCAAGGACGAGGAGGAAATAACCCCCAACAAAACCGTCCCACTGGGGGAAACCGGAATCATGGAAACCACTCGGGGAAGAACAATAATCTCATAACTAACTTCCCTTGTGCTCTATGTGGTGAGTATGGACATTATACTCACCACTGCCCCCAAATTGTCGATTACAAATGGATGAAAGAATCCATGAACACAACGCCCTCCGACGTCACCTACCACTCAGTAGGCCCCACAACATTATTTGCAACCACCACCTTCGACCGTTCTGCAAAACCATATTCCACACCAAGGTGTGATGAATACCCAACAAGAGATAAACTCGGCCCCACCACATATGGGGCAATATCAAAACCTAGGTTCCAGTCAACCCGAAAATTCGGTTGATCGCAATATCCTCCATACCAGTGAGGAAGAGATTCTTCTGCAAACACGTAGCCGTCCATACGACCTGCCTCCTAACTCTACCCCAACCACCTCAGAAGCAGCTCCCGCCACAATCAGACAACCATTGATGATTCCCCGCGCTAACACTGAACCAAACCCCTGTATACCTCGCATGCTTTTACGACGGAATGTACATAACCCTCATGCTAGGGAAGCCCATAATTACAGTCCAGTCGATGACTTAGCATAGTCTCTTGTGGCCATGTCTGTGTTGGAGGTCCTCCAAACCTGTCCATCATAGCGCAAATCCTTGCTTTCCGCCTTGGCTTCAGTCGACCCAACTGATACTCGGCTAATCACCTTTGATTTATATAGCGAAGAACCATGCCTCGCCAAACTGGTAGCTTTTCAGATACTAGTTAAGATCTGGAACATCACAGTTCATCGGTGGATTATCGATGAAAGGGAATCCACATGCATTATGTCCAAAGTAGTATGGAAAAAACTCGGCTCACCTGAGCTAGTACCATCTGCCATCACCCTGAGAGCTTATGACGGTCGACCATCATCCCCTAAAGGGCTCTTCCAAAATGTCCCTGTAGAACTTGGGGGAAAAACCATCCCGATTGACATTGAAGTTATCAATGCCCCACTTGATTACAATATCTTGTTCGGATGTAGCTACATATATGCTATGAAGGCGATAGCATCTTCTGTGTTTTGTACGATGATGTTCCCCCATAA
>SNQJ01S0000680.1:295874-309790 GCA_010110895.2 Picea sitchensis | reverse complement strand
CGGTTTGGGAAACAGTCCCCCAAGCCATTACCCAAATCCCATTTTTCTACCCCCCACCTGGAGTCCAAACATTCCAGGTAGCCACTATTCTCACCCTTCCCAACATGGTTCTCGCCATCCTTGTATGGTATCTTCATCCACTCGCTATAGTTCCTCCACCATATCTCCCTCCTCAGATAAAGGGATTACCGAAGCAGATCCCAGTACAGGCTCCCACAACACCACCCCCATCCCCAACTGGAGGCAAAACCACAACTACTAGGGGCAGACGAAGGAAGAACGAGCCTATAGCTCTCGTCCCTCCCGAAGCTCAACCTCCTTGTGCACTATGTGAAAGAGAAGGACACCCCACAAATAGATGTCCTACTCTTCCCGAGTCTTATCCAGCTCCCCAAAGCAACCCCATTGCTTTCTACTCCACCAAGTACATCCACCGCTACTACGAAGTCCTCAACCACACACAAGAAAGGATTACAAACTAATTTTGCGTGTGCCATATGCTCAGAATATGGCAATTAGACTCATCATTTCCCAACTCTACCTCAATTCCTCCAAAAATTAGCTGCATTACACCAGACATCTCGGCCTGAGCCCTCTTAGGTACTCCCTGCTAATGCTCATATCACTGACATCGTTATATTTCATCATCAGTCCCTGAGCAAACGAGATATCCCCCACAGTGTCTTGACATTTGGTTTATGTCCAGTGGGCCATCGCACCCTGTACAAGATATCCCTTCTACGTCCTCACCCATTTAGGAAAATAACACTTACCCATTGACAGTTCTCCCTGCCACCTCCCAAGATCCCCTATATTCTCGCATTTTCCACTACGATGAAGATATCCTGGAGGAACTGACTACCCCTGATTTCCCATGGAATGCCCTTCATCATTGAGCACTTTTCCTCTCGCACAAGGTCTTTCACCCTCCTACCCAAGCCTCCCTGTGTGCAATCAAAACCAAGGATTTTATTTCTATGGGGCATATTGAATGGTTCAAAAACCCTATCCCTGCCCTCGATACTTTTGAAGAAAGAAACATATCCAACATATCCAGTCAAAATTGACATTTTCATTAAACCAGGCATCATAGAAGAGATCACCATTGGCGCCGCATGCTCCCCTGAAGAAATCATTTCTTATAAAGCTCTCTTTCAAGAATACCGAGATATTTTTACCTGGTCATATACGAAGATGGTTGGCCTTGATCCTTCTATAGTCGAAAATTGAATCGACACATGGCCGAATATCTCCCATATTCGTCAAAAGCAACGCCCCCTACACCCATCCAAAGCTACAACTATCAAAGCCGAAATTGACAAGTTACACGCGATCGTGTTCATTTACCCCATTGCGTACCCTTCTTGGGTCTCCAACCCCATCCCCGTTAACAAAAAACAAGGAACTATTCGCATCTGCATAGACTTTCACGACCTCAACCACGCTTGTCCCAAAGACAACTTCCCAACCCCTTTCATCGACCAAATAATCGATGATTGTGCTAGCCACGAGGAACTATCCTTTATGGATGGGTTCTCTAGATACAATCAAATTCAGATCCACCCAACAGATCAGTACAAAACCGTTTTTACAACACCTTGGGGTACCTTTGCTTATCGCATCATGTCCTTTGGACTAAAAAATGTCGGTACTACTTTCCAATGGCCCATCATCTACATTTTTCATGATCTTGCTCACATGATACTTGTTTATTTGGACTACCTCACCGCTCGATCCAAAAAATGAAGCCAACATGTAGACGACTTATGCATCATTTTCCAATGATGTTGCCGATATAATATCCGCTTGAACCCCCTCAAGTGTGTCTTTTGCATCACCATCGTGTGCCTCCTCAGATTCATTGTATCCCAACACAACATCACTGTGGACCCCCTCAAGGTCCAATATATGACCGAAATTCCACCACCTAGGAATTTGCGCCAACTACAGAGCTTACAAGGCAAATCCAACTTCTTACGTTGCTTTGTCCCTCACTACACCACTCACGCCCACAGTTTTCTCCGCCTACTATGCGATGATATCCCATTTCACTGAGATGAACATTCTCAAATGAATTTTGATAATTTAAAAGCTGCCCTATCCAATGCCCCTTTGATTAGTCCCCCTGACTATGATCTCGATTACATCCTCTACTTATCAGCCTCTGCTATTTCAGTCGCAAGAGTCCTCGTCCAATTAGGGGATGATGGGCGTGAACATGTGATTTACTACATTAGTAAAAATATTTCAGGACCACCCTTGAAGTATAATCATGATGAAAAACTCGCATTAGCAGTTTTCCTCACAGTCCAAAAACTGCGGCATTACATTTTGCTTCGAACTACCAAGGTCGTCGTAGATTCCAACCCGATGCAGTACTTGCTTAGTCGATCGTAGATCAACAAATTTTTTTCTCGATGGATCGTTATCCTTTAGGAATATGATCTAGAGTTCTCTAATCCCAAAAGAAAGAATGCTCTTGTCGTAGTTGAACTCATTATGACGTTAAAGCTTCCCCCATCAATGAGGATTTCCCCGATGAACACCTCTTCTTCATCCCCTCTGATGACCCCTGATACGATGACCTCCTTGTCTACCTTCATACAAAGAAGTTTGGGTCTCACCTCTCTCAAGATGATCATCGACACTTTCTCCATCAGGCTCCCTGATACCTCCTCATCAGGGACATTCTTTACCGAAGAGGGGTCGATACCATCCTTCGACGATGTCTTACCATCGATGAAGCCGATAGAGTCTTGAGCGATTGCCACAATGACGCTTGCGGTGGTCACCTCTTGAGTGTGTCCACCTCCCAAAAAATCATTCGAGCAATCTACTTCTGGCCCACTTTGTTTCATGACTGCATCCACGCTGTCAAGCAATGCGATAAATGTGAACTTTATGCAAACAAAGCACAAGCTCCACCAACTCTTCTACACCCAATCATCACAGCCGACCCCTTTTGTAAATGGGGCATAGATTTCATGACTTGCCATCCTCCATCTAGTAATGAACACAAGTACATTGTCATGGTAGTATATTAGTTTACCAAATGGGTTGAAGCCATGCCCACATTTAACAACACTCTTGACACAACAACACGTTTTTCTTCAATCATGTCATTACCCGGTTCGGAGTCCCACAACAGTTAGTTTCCGATCATGGTAAACATTTTGAGAACGAGATCTTTGCAGAACTTTCCTTAAAATTAGTCTCCACCCATGAGTTTTCCTCCCTATACTACCCTCATTCCAACATACAAGTCGAGAATGTCAATAAAGTCCTCATAACCATGCTACAACGCATTGTCAACAAACATAAGACCAACTGACATCATATGTTGTTTTCCACTTTATGGGCTTATTGCACGATAGTCAAAACTGCCACCGGTTTTACACTATTCCACCTCATCCATGGGATCGAAGCCACCCTCCCTATCGAGTGTGAAATCCCAACATTACGCACTGCCATAGAGCTCTTACCTAACACTACTCCAATGGAGCAATACCCACTGATCTTAGAATCACTTGATGGAGACCGTCGATCTTCATTACAACACAATGAAGCAGCTAAAAAATGGTCCAAAGCCACCTTCAACCACCATGTCAACCTTCGCTCATTCAACGAAGGTGATCTCGTGTTAGCCTATGATATCCCCCATGACACTCTCGACCATGGGAAATTTGAGTCATTATGGAACGACCTCTTCATCATCTAACACTGCCTCACTAAAGGCGCCTACATTTTGGCCTCTCCAGAAGGCTACCCTCTCAAAGAACCCATCAACAGGTTGTACTTGAAGAAGTTTTATGCCTAAGCATAGCCCCCCTACCTTAGGTTTCTCTTTGTACACATTTGTAGAGTTTTTAGTCTTCTTTACTACCACCACTCCTCATGTTTGATATATCACCTGTGTTATTGACAGATGCATCATCCATCAACCTACCACATCAGTTACACTGACAGTGCCAGCCGCTGGACCCAAAATCTCCCTTCGGCCGCTTGGGCCCTCCATATCCCCTCCCATATATTAATCCATTCCAGTGGCATATGCTTAGGCCTGACCATAAATAACCAAGCCGAATATGAGGTCGTCATTGGTCTCCTCAGCGAGGCCAGTCACCGCCACATTCATCACCTTAGCATTCTATTAGATTCCCAGCTTGTCGTCTTGCAACTCAATAACGTGTATCATGTTCACGATCCTTTCCTCTTCCGCAAATACCTGCAAGTTAGAATCCTATCTCACAACTTTGATTCCATCACATTTATACATATTTCAAGAAGCCTCAATCAAGTAACAGATCACATGGCTAACGTATTATTAGATTGACATTTATCACATTAAAAACATAATATACACAACATGATACATTTGTCAACATATAACAATAGACATCATAAATCACAAACACAAAACATAAAGAAAAGAATAAATCAATACATCCATCATATATATCATCAAGGTCATAAGCGTTTTACAAAAATATATATACAACTTCTCATAGGCTCATGAGTCCCATCATCTCTATGAGTACAAAAACTGGGTATCAAATACCCTATACAAAATTGGGCTCCCAAACCGTACATCCCAAATCGACACTCAAGGTGCCCCTAAAGCTCTCCCCCCAGGTACTCTATTATCAGGAGGTGCCCCACCATCTCCAGGAGGCAACCGATCAGTCATAGTTTCCCCTGCCACTCTGCCGGTACCCCCACACACTGGTCTAGGACCTCCTCATCCTGGATATGGGCCCATAGGCCCTCTGGCACCCCCTGAAGGACCCGCTCGAACCGTCGACACAAATCTTCTAGCACGGTCTCAACGTCTCCCTGTGGCTCTCTAGACAACCCAACACTGAAATCATCTCGTCGGTGCCTCTACCCAACCCTCGACTTTGCAGGCTCCTTTCACATTGGCTCCCGCCAAGCCGGCTCCCCGACGATATCCACCTCTCGGCCTCGTGGTCCAACATCTACAAAACAACACCGATATAGTGTCAGCATCCATATACATGTCTGATCAACGCTATCTACCAAAATCACAAAAACAGATAAAACACATACCTCTCTAGTCCGAGACCTCCCCAGGAAGCAGTACCATGTAAGGGTCCTATCTATAATCCATACCAGTGTATGGGTACTGAAGAATCACCTGTGGCATCTGATGCCACACTCAAGCAACTATGGTTGTGAAGTAGTGGCCACCCTCCTCTCCTCCATTCCATGCCAAAACATATGCGCATCGCATCAATCTCGGCTCTCGCCACGATGCTGGATCCAATAGAATCTGCGAGCGCCATAATGGGACCCTCTCAAAAAACTAGGCCACTAAAACTGACCCGAATGCAAAATCACCGGAGTCAGCACGCTGACACCAATTTAACTTTGACATCATCTGGGTACGAATCAACACACCCCATGCAAAGAAGTCTCCGTCCAAGACCTCCTCTACCACCCTCAACTGATCACCTGTGATCTGTTGAGTGCCCAAGGAGCCATAGATCCTCACCACCATGGCCGTGATGCACTCGGTCAATAAGTCATCTATGGACTCAATTTGGACGATCGAACCTGACATAGGGTTCGACCCAGAACAATGTCATGCAGCCATGGTCTCCACCTTGTCCTCTCTACTGGTCCCAGTCCCGCTCTCACCAGTGGACCTACATTGTACCGAAGCCTATATTGATCACCTCAATTGATCTAGTACACCCCTCAGCTTGCCTAGAGTGCACAACTTTCCCCCATACAACTGCGCATCTGTGTGCGACTGTTCTTCTCTCAGCTGTGCACGAATGCATAGTTGTCTCACCTACAACCGTGCATGGGTGCGCAACTATCACTCTGANAGTACACCCCTCAGCTTGCCTAGAGTGCACAACTTTCCCCCATACAACTGCGCATCTGTGTGCGACTGTTCTTCTCTCAGCTGTGCACGAATGCATAGTTGTCTCACCTACAACCGTGCATGGGTGCGCAACTATCACTCTGACAGGCGCGCATCCAATGTGTGCCTGTCTATTCAACCCATGCACACATGTGCACGATTGTTACCTACACAACTGCACATTATGCACGAGGTTTCCCAACACAACCACACATTTATAATGCACGACTGTTTTGGAAAAACCCACACATAATGTGCGGGAAATTGAGTTCTACTTGTGAACACATGTGCGGGTGTTCCCTCTTTTCCCACACACTAGTGGGCCCCTACCCTTAAAATCCCTTGTACGATCCTCTGTACAACCCCTAACTAACATCTATAAACTTCACAAAATGTAGGATGATAGGGTCACTAACCTGTCTCTTGCAACTCCTGGATTGGTAGCCTCACGCTCCCGTAATCTTGAAATCACCTCACAACTCTCTTACCAGATCAACAATAGTATCAGGTACAAATGAGGTGGCATTGTGGGCCCACTATCCATATATAGCCCCTTTTCCCCAACTTCCACATTCTGTTATAAAAGCCCAGAGCCTCCGTTTTCCGATCCGTTCTCAGCCACGAGATCCTAATCCAACCATCTACACATTCAAATTCCTCGGTTATCATCTGCACTTTTGACTAGAGGAGCATTTTTCTCACGCCACATTTAGGTATGCATGGTCACTTTCAGTTTTAATCAAATCATTGTTATATGTTCTTTATCATCAGATATTGTTCATGTCGAATATTTGGTCTTTTGTGTGTAGGTACTTGCTCAACAAGCTTACAACCCCTTTACGTATCTATTTGACATTGGAATGTCATTACTCCCTCTGTAAATAATTGCATATCCCAGTCACACCCTCTGACATTTGCCTTTAGGGTCCCTACATCCAATATCTTTACCTTTGCCACATTTTGGTACTGTTAACCGATATCACTCTCCCCCACATGAGTTGTCCCATTCATAGTTCCCCTTGGCAACTTGACACTCATGTTGATTTCACCCCCCCTAGGATAGGGAGTCCCGATAGTATTTTTCACTTCCGATAATGAACCACATACTTCTTCTTATCATATTTCTAACCTTCCCAATGGACTCCCTGGGTCATATCATCTTACACTTGGTTCTATTGACTGCACCCCCGCAGTTTCATTCACCCTCCATCTCATCCACCATCAGTTTTCCCATTTGCAGATTGTGCTCCACCCACTTACCTAATACAAAAACCCACCCATAGGCCCCCCACCCTCCACCAATTCTCTTTCACAAACTTGTGCTCTAACCAGGCCAAGTCATCTTTCACTGGGGCACCCATTTCTATATCTCTATACTCAACCCAGATTATTCTGTATTTATTTGGTAATTGTATAAAGCCTTTGTTTCCAGCATATGCATAGCTTTTTAGTCGTTGTCCGCGATCACCTTCTTTTACCTGGAAAAGCAACCCATGTCGCCCTTGGTTGGGGAATCCACCCCTTTTCATACATACAACTTTGACAAACCCCGAGTATCCCAAATCCATGTACCCACGATCTCCGAGTTTTCCCACTTTGTTAGCCTCCGACATAGTTTAACACCATATCTAGTCGTCTCCCTGACGCTAGATCCAGTTTCACAGTTTCTGCCAATCATCCCTCAACACCCCAACCAAGGGTTGTCTTAAGTACCATAGTGCCTTGACTTCATCCATGTTACCCATCAGTACTTGATATCACCCATTACTTAGTGGATTTCAAGAAGCTCTTTGCTTCTTGACGTCACATCTCCCTTCCTTTTGACATCAACACAGTTTCCAGAAGGGCGACAATATCTTGACTCTCATTACCTTTTCAATGAGGAGTCTCAGACGACACAGAAAGAGTCATCATCGCTTTCTAATTCCATTGACCCCCATAACCCAAAACATTTGAATTCAACAAACTCTCATGTTAAGGTAGGTCTTACTACACCACCATTGTAGCTTTCCATACCAGCCGAAGACCTCTGAATTTGTTAGGCCATAAATGCCTATGAGTCATCAACACCTCTTACCGTCGTCCTTTACTTGCTTCTGTGCAAGTTCACCATTCAGAACTGTCATTTGTCATTATCAACTGCCCCCGAGGGCGTTGCATTTATCTACACCATCATACATCTTCAGTTACAGTCCAAAATTTTGGTTTCATGACATGAGCATGGGGCATGCCCGCCTCGTTTGTATACAGATTTTATTTTTTCTTCCTAGAAAAAGGTTTCGTTCCCACAGTTTTCCCTCTCCCTTCGATGGATCTCTCTTCCAGTTCCTCTCTTCACTCTTCCTTACAATGACACCATCATCAAAATAAACATTGATGTATTTCTGCTATATGTATGCTCCTAACCTCACACATCAGGGGGCATTTGTTATCATTGAAAAATCATTCGCAACGTTGCACACAATGGTTGAAGAAAGACATCAATGCCAACAACGATTAGTACACCTACAACATTAAAATCCATCAAAAAGGCACAAAACTATACACTTGGTTCAAAAATTAAAGTGCACAAATTCACCAAATGAAGCGCGCGCACTGTGCGAAGAATGCACGGGCCAACACAACCCTAATCACGCACTGTGTGCAAGATGCACGACTGTCTATGAGAAAAGATGCACACTTCTCATGAACGACACATTTATGAATCGTGTCGACCTCTCAACCACTTCCAGTCTGACCCCCAACACGATTTGACACTCAGATCTGAGCGAAATCTATCTTGGAGGCTAGTCAAGGGCTAGGAAGTGTCCTAAAAGGCCCCTTTTTCACACTATGAACCAATTGTATCTTGCCATGAATGTACACTATAAATAGGTGCCATGGTTGTGCTAGAAAAATAAGAGCTTCAAGGTATTGTTATGTTGCAAGAATTCTTCTTGGAGAATCCTCTTTTCTCTTTGAATCATTCAAGCACTATAGCAAGGGCCATTCCACTCACCTCTTGAGAGGATTGGCATTGTAATTCTTCACCATTGGCACTTGCCATTTCATGAAGAGAAGATATCTCTATTATGGAACTCAAGAGCCCTCCCAAGGAGGAAGATGGGATTCATAAGTCCCTACCTTTCTCTATGGTGTTATCCTATCAATATATTGATCCATTGGTAGCTATATAATTGTCATTTTTTGTTTTTCATGGTTCTAGTTCTTGCAAGCTTCTCTAACATTTATTTCTTTTTGTTTTTATGTTTATTTCCTTGTTTCATGTTTATTTGGTTATCTAATCAACTCACAAACCTTTGTCTTATTTAGCGGACTAAATTAGGAAAGTAAGTGTTGTGTTTTTTCTCACCCATGTGACAAAACAAACACAACACGTGTGAATTATGAACCCTTGTAGGGCGTACTTGTTGTTGCTGCAGGAGATTGCCTGCTGGACAAGTACACATGAGGAAATGATTAGCTTGGACCTTCATGAGGGCTTAAATCCCATAGATGTATGCTACAACCCCAACCAAGGGTAAGAATAAGATGAAGATTTGCACCGGGAAAAATAAGGGCGTTGCCTTTGGAGGCACCCTGGTAGACCTAAACCCAAGGGGATCTTTCTCTTCCACATAGATGTTGGCCCTTGAAGGCACACGATGTCACCATCATGACCCTAGACATCATCTAGAGCTAGGGTTTTCATTTTGGAGGTATTTATGAGCCTAGTGGCACGTCTGGGATTCATCTAAGACCTTTGGAGGCCAAACACCCTACCTTTTAGGGTCGACGTTCCACCTTAGGGCCTCAACGTCATCCTAGAAGGGCATGAAATCACCCTTGGAGGTGTCTTTAGATGCTAATTAATTTTATTTATGTCAAATTTGAATTTATTTGTAAATTGGCCAAGTCGACCTTATTTTGACCTAAAATTAATTAAAGGTCACCAGTTTCATTTAAATAAACATAAAGTACATTCATTTTTACATAATAACTCCTCACACAAGAGCAGAGGACTGAAATTTGCGCTCTATTAAGGCTTATTGGCTGAAATTGTGAGGTGCACTCTTGTATAAGGCTTATTTTTGCAAGTTGGATCAATCTTGGAAACTTTTATGGTGATCTTGCACGGTATTTTCATGATTATTCTTGGTGCAAGTAGGTAAAATCTGGATTTTTTGTCATCTATTGAATGGTTTACGTATGGTTTTATTTGCTTATACAAGATTATGAAATTGCATGGTATACTTAATGCTTGAAGTAAGGAACTTAAATTGCTACTTTCTTACTTTCTATTTGTCAAGCTTTTCATTGAATTGATCTAGTGACTAGTGAAACCCTAGAGCCCTAGTTTGCCAGTACTCTAAGGTTTTGACCTAGTTATCTTTTCCTAAGTTTTTATCACATAAAAAGCCTAAGGAGAGCAAGGTGTTAGGGCCTAGAATTTATTACACCCTAGTATCTTGTTTCTTGAGGAAAATTCATAGGGGGACTTAAGTTACTACTTCTCCTATGCATTCTCCCTCTTAGACTTTTGTCCACTATCAAAAATGATTTGCAGCCTTATAAGAAGTCATCCATTTGACTCCATAAGCCCTAGAAGGCACTAGTTCTAGCCTCTCTCTTGTTGAAGGATTGATTAAACACTCAAACACTCTTCTCCTAATCTTGTACTAACTATTTCTAACCCTAGTTTAACCTAGATCACTAACTTATTTGTTGTTGTTATAAATGACTGCTACAACCATCTAAATGCAACAAATTTTATGCATAATTGACTTTGAATGCTAGCTAAACACTTCAAAAGTTTCTTATGACATTTTATTGTCATTTTGCTTAGTAAATGCTATCGTTTTACTGTCTTTTCAAGCAATTCTAAGGAGTATTTGTTGCAACTGTTGCATTTTATCAATTATTCTTGTAACCTTATTAACTGCTGAAAGTTTATATCATCTAGCACTTATTGTCATTGTCCATTGTCTCTTGAGGTGTTATTATCATATTTGTACCTAGAATTATTGTATATGCATGCTATATTGTCTTGTTCTGGGCAGGTACATCAAGCACTTCATTAACCTCATCTTTGGGACACAAATTTAGTAACTTTGGTAACCAGTGAGAGGGGGGAATATATCTTGAACATAACCCTAGTTTTCAAACACTTTAGGTTACCGATGTCTCCTCCCCTGGGGTAAACCTTGCCTATCCCTAAAAAGCTGGGATTTCCTATTAAGGTGACAGTGATAGGGTATCCTATTTTTTACGCTAATCTCTCTTACTTTCCTTGGGCTTTGGGCAAGTACAAATTGTGTGATAACAATATCCATATCTCAGATGATGCTCCTTGGTATCCCAAAGTGCACCCAAACCGATTCAAAGAACTTATTTGTTGCTTCTTGTATAGAGATGGTATTTTTACAAGGCATTAGAATGCACATTTTTTTGAACCTGTCAACTACCACGAATAGATAGTCATGTCCCTTCCTGGTTGTTGGTAAACCTCCCACAAAATCCATGGAAATGATTTCCCAAGGTCGAGTGGGTACAGGTAAGGGATGGTATAGACCTTGCTTCCTATTGTTGGGCTTGCTAGTACAATAAAGTATACATCCTCTAATATATTGTGCTACATCTTCTTGCATTCTGGGCTAATACACATATCTTTGTAAGTTGGCAACCGTCTTACCAACACCAAAATGTCCTGCAACCTTGGAGGTGAGAGCCTCTCTGATAAGCTGCAATCATTCACCTTTAGGAACACAGATCTCGTTGAGCTTGTAGAGTAAACCATTATGGAAATGATAGTCAAGCTTGCCATCACCTTCTTATATATGAATTTGGTCTTGTAGTTATTGAAATACCTCCTTGAAGTCCTCATCTTCTGTGTATGCCTCTTTGTATGCATCATGGGTAAAATGATCCATTTTCATTAGAGTTCCCAAAGCTGTAATCGTAGATGTGGGTGGTCATGAAATGTCAACTTATTTGTGCTACCCTTCTTACACTTCATGACTAAATGAAATTGCTGAAAAAATCCCATCCACTTGTAATGTTTAGTTTGTTGTAGCTTACTCTGAGCCTGCAAATACTGTAGTGGTTGGTGATTTGTGTGGATGATGGTATCCATGCCCATCAGATAGTGTTTCCACTTGATAGCTTGTACCAAGGCAGAGAGCTCCTTGTCGTAGGTAGGCTAGTTGAGAACTTCCTGATGAAATACTTCAAAATGATAGCAGATGAGCCTTCCTCCCTGTATCAGTACTGCTCCCATGGCATACCCAATTGCATTTGTCTCCACTTTGAAAGGCTTCTGCAAGTTTGGTAGTGCAAGCACTTGTGCTTGACTGATCTTTCTTTTCAGCTCATCAAAGGCCTTCTGCTGATTCTTCCCCCACTAGAAACTCTTACCACTGGCTATTATGGCATGGAATGGTACAACTACCACTAAAAAAGAAGCTATGAACTTCTGCAAGTATTGTTTTTCCCCAACAAAACTCCTAACTTCAGTGAAATTTGTAAGAATTGGCCATTTCATGATTGCCTCCATCTTTGCGGGTTCAATCTTGAGCTCCCCTCAACTGATCACATACTCCAAATACCCCAAACTTGTTGAGCAAACTCACATTTGTTGAGATTTTCCAGCAGTTGGTGCTTTTTCAAAGTCTCTAACACCTGCATAAGATGTGACATATGCTCCTCCCAGGTTGCACTATAAACCAATATATCATCCAAATAGACAATAACAAATGTATCTAGATAAGGGAGTAAAACATCATTCATTAGTCTCATAAATGTAGCCAAGGCATTGCATAAACCGAATGACATAACCAACCACTCATGCAAACATTGCCTTGTCTTGAAGGATGTCTTCCAAGTATCTTCTTCTTTGAATTGTACTTGATGATATATTGATTTCAAATCTAGCTTAGTGAAGTACTTGACATGCTGCAACTGGTCCAACATATCATCGATCCTTGGCAGTGGGTACAGGTTCTTTAGTGTAATCTTGTTCGATGCCTTGTAATCAATACACATTCTCCAAGTCCCATCCTTCTTTGATCAGGGGATCAAATTTTGTTCAATTTTCAAAGTGCTCAGAATGCGACGAAAACAGTGCCATTGTGTCCGTTTCGTCTTCCTGATTCCGGCGGTATATTTACTTTGTCAAATGGACGCCGTATGGAGAAGATATCACAATCTGTTCGCCAAGCCAAACAAGCAAAAATTTGATGCTGACTGTACCTGTCCGTACAGTCCATATGGTCTGACGTGGCAGGGCCGTACAGTCCGTACGATGACCTGTCAGGTGGATGACATGGCAAGCATTCATTAGTTAGCGGTTGGAAAATCATGGAGTGACACGTGTCCTTTGGTGGCGAATGATGTGAGGCACGTGGCCTAATCCGTGGGCGCCACATGTCCCTCGTTGACTGGTTAATGGTTGTTGAATAAAATATATGGGAGTCCGCGGGGTTCGACCTCGGGACCTCCCCCCCACAGCATAGAGCCTTCACACGATCGCCCGACCATTGGGCCACAGGGTATTGTTTGTCATATATACCAATTTGAATATATTTAAATTTATGTATTGTGACCGTTGGCGGGGGGTCGGGCCGGGGCTTAGCCCCGACCCGCGGTCCTTTGTATCAACGCATATGACCATGCCTTTTACACGGGGTTGTAACGGATTGCACGCGGGTTTAAAACATGTAGCCCGTGGTTTTGTTTAACAACCATATGACCGGTGTATAATGTGTGCGGGAGGGAGTTACACCGTTGTGTAACCAACTAACCACTTTTTATCCTAGCGCGCGGTCACATGCACCATACGCCCAGGTGTCGAGGCGGTTAGGGGCTGGCACACCCTTAACCATTCTATGGTTTGCACCGTTGGCGCGATTGCGCCCGGTGCTGGGTTTTTGCGCTTAAATGAGCGTGTGAGCCAGGTTCAATTCAAAAGGGTGCGTTTTGTAGATGCAGAGACAACAAGTTGAAGAGGGAGACTTCCAGGAGGCCTAACTTCTTCGTTTTTCGACCGATT